>JAXGGA010003069.1:0-109341 GCA_038373865.1 Uloborus plumipes | reverse complement strand
CAAATTTTTGTTTACTATTTTCGTAAACAATCATGCTAAACGCCGGCAAGTGTTAATAAATTTGTATTGCAAAATAATTTAACGTTACCTAATTTACTGCACATAATTATGATAGATCAGTTCATATGTACGATTTCACTAATTTTGAGATACCAGTCATGTTTAAAGAAAATTCTTGTCTATATGTAATAATTTTATTTGGTATTATTTAGGCTTACTGTGAAATCAATTACCATTATGTGTATTCATTGGACATGATACTTTATTATTTGGCAATTTATCAATATGGAAGACTTAAGCAACCAATTCACAGTAGAAAACATAGAAAGGGTAAGTTTTAATTGGAAAATACCACTGAATAATTTAACAACCACCATTTCCAAGCGTTGGTACCATATCCTGTTTTAAACAACTTGTTCTTGCACGCTGAAATTATTGAATTAGAACTGTTTAAAGAGTCTTTAAACCATATCGTTATATCCAAATATGTTTCTGATGATTGTTATGTATGACTGTGTTTGTTGAAAAGGAATATATATTAGCATGAAATGTCAAAGTTATATTTTCGATAAGCATTTGTCTTTAAATTACAAATGAATGGAATAGCCTTCAAGTATGTGTCGATTTGAAGTATTTAATTCGAACCAGCTGTCATTTCAGTCTAATATTAAAAGGAATTGCTAAAAGAGCATATTTCAAGAGAGAGCCAAAGGGCCCCTTTCATTTATTATTATTTTTTATTTATTTTTAAATTTAGTATTCATTGTGAAAATGGATTTTAATATTTTCTAACAAATTTGGAAAGTCCAACATACGCGTCTAAAATTATGTATTAGGAAAAGGGTATATTAGTTCTGCACTTTGGCAGAATATATTTCTTTTCTGGTTGAGATGGAAAAACTGATTGGTTTTAATCATTTTTTTTTTTTTTTAATGATTAGTCTATGTACATTGCCTTTTCGATTTGCATTAACTTATTTCAAATCAGTTCGGTCAAAAACTAGTTTTTGATTTTTTTACTTAAAAGTGCATTGTACCTGAAGAGTTTTTTTTTTTTTTTTTTTTAAATACATATTAAATGTATCTATTTGTGGTTTCGACCCATGCTGTATGTGTGAGTAGGATGTAAGCCGTTCATTTAGGGGGGTCAACCCCCCCCCCACCAGAAACAATAAATGATAGACCTGGTAGTATAAAGAAATTAAAACAAGTGGATTTAAATGCATGATTTATTTATTTATATATCTCATTTTTTATGCATATTTGTACTGATGATAACACTACAGTTATGTGTGTATTTTTACATTTTAGACCCTCCACCAGTTTTACAGCGATGTACAGAGCCAGGCTGAAGCCAACCAATTTCTTATTTTGGCTCAAATGTCATCCGAAGCTTGGAATTTTGCGTGGGAGCTTTTGAATCCATCTAAAGTATGTATTATTATTCAACCATTTCGCTTTTCTATTCCCTAACAAGAAATTCTGAGAAAAAGAAATCCTGTTTAATTTTTTACAATTTTGATTCGGCTAAAGTATTGGCGAATGGAAAATTCTCTAAAATTTCTCCTGGAAAAAAAATATATGTATTATTAGAAAAGAAATTAGGTAAAAACATTTGGCTAAGGCTTTCAAAATTTGATTAAGCCTTTTGAAATTTGGCTAATAACTTGAAATTCCTAATGCGGGCCCTGCTAGAAGAATGATGGGGATTAGTTCTCACCACCTGTTAATATTGTTATACGCTTTTAGAGCAGCCTTTAAATGGCGGTAAAATCTTTCAACAAGTCCATTTGCGATTGGATGATAACTGATTGTTTCGATCTTTTGAGAACGCAGTAAACGAATAAATTCAATGAACATTGAAGAGCAAAACTCTCTGGGGACCATAATCAGAAGTTATCGTAGATAGACATCCGAAACGAGACATCAAAGTCTTGAATTTCTCCCAACATGCAGTTGTTGCTTTGTTATCTTAGCAGAGTTTTATTTATTTATTTATTTATTTTTTTTTTTTTTTGAAAAAGTTGTGTAGAATTCTTTATTTTCAACAAAATTTGTTAATAACCTATTTAAAAAATTTCCTTTCGAAAATTAATTTTGTTGGTATCCTAGATTCAACTTGGATATATCCTACATAGAAATAGTTGAATTTTAACTCCATAAAAGCGAATGCAATGCACATAAATGTAATTCCTTTTGTCCTCATGACTTTTTTTTTCTTTTTTGAATCTCAAAATAGCCTTCGGAAGTGCAATTTTTTGGAGCAAGCACTTTGCATGTGAAAATTTCAAAAACTTGGAATGAGCTCCCAGCGTCATTCTACGGACCACTTCGGGATAAATTGCTATCAGTGTTGATGAACTATATCTGTGGACCTCGGATCATACTGACCAGGCTCTGCATAGCTGTAAGTAGCTTAAACTTTTTGCTTTTAAACAGTACAGGGGTCTGTCCAGGATTTTTCACAGGGTCCGTTTTTTTGTGAAAAACTAAATAATTTTGTGAAAAATCAATTAATTTTGTGAAAATAAACAATTTTGAAAAAAAAAGCAAAAAAAAAAATTTTTTTTTTTAATTTAACAAAAAAATAAAAGTGAATTTCATTTATTTTCCTCTTAAAACAGCGTATCAAACATCAAAAATGCGAAAAATCCGATTCCTGTAACGGATGCAAAGAGATTGCAGTTTTCAAAGTGCATCAAACGCATAAAAACGGCATGTAAACAAGTTCATTTTGACAAAAAAAAATTTAAACGGCATTTTAAAAGTTTATGATAAACATATTATTAATATCTGTTGACACAATTGATTGAAAAATAAAATGAAATGATCCATCCAGTGTTTAACATTTAGACTCATAAAAGAAGTTAATTTTGCTTTAAAAATTATAAAATAATGATCTGAACAAAAAATAAAGCGAATTTTCATTTATTTGCCTCCTAACAAAGAGTAATTAGCTTGAAAAATAAGTAAAATTAGATTTTCATATCGGATGTAGAGAGGCATTTTTCAAAATGAAAACCTGAGAAGTATAAAAACGGTAAATGGAATAATTTATCAAAGTCAAATAATTTTAGTTACATTTCATCAGGTTTATATGATGAATGTCTTTAATAATCACCGACATATTCGCTAAAAAAATTCGGCGGAAAAAAACACGAAAGTAGTGAGACATAGCAAAACAAACAGAAAATTACATAAATTATTCCTGAATATAACCAAAACACCGCCCTTGCAAGCATCAAATTAAAAAAAAAAAAGAATAATATACTAATACTAATGATTTCCTACCAAAATAAGGTCAAAAAGTTGCACCAAAAACGTCAGATGGCGATAATTTTAAATAGCTGGTCACTCTATCAGAAGCAATCCTATTTTTTCTCCAACCCTAGCTATCTGTTTGCAGTTCTAAGTTCATTTCATAGATAATTGCAATTGTTGTTAATTCCTTTTTGTTTAAGTCCAGAGCTGGGAGAAAAATCCTTACTCTGCATTTCCAGAGAAATCTATAACAGCAACATCCCAGCAAACCTTTTTGATTTGCATATGATAAAACAAACAAGCAGAACTATTAAAGCAAAACAACTACCTTTTTTAAGTTGTTAATTTCTTTAAAAGAAGCTGGAGCATAGCAGACAGGAAGTGTGCCGACTTTTTTTTTTTTTCTGAAAAAGTGGCGGATAAGCAATTTCCTTCTTTAACTTCAGAAAAGGCCCAAAAATTTTGGGCTTTTACACAGAAATATGCTACGAGTTATTTTGATATTCGATTTGCTTTTTGAATGGATAATGGGTGAAATGTCCGTTTTGTTTGATCAGCATTTTGTGAAGAGTCCGTTTTACTTGATCCTATTTTTGTGATGGGTCCGTTTTGCTTGATCGTATTTTTGTGAAGGGTCCGTTTTGCTTGATCGTATTTTTGTGAAGGGTCCGTTTTGCTTGATCGTATTTTTGTGAAGGGTCCGTTAACGGACCCGAATTTCCTCTGGCCAGACCCCTGCAGCAGATTTAGTATATGAATTCATATTCTTAAATATTTCTTTTATTAATTGTGCAATCATTGTTTTCACTGAAAATTCTTTATTTAGTCATATAAACTTATCACAATGTCTAAGGCTTTTCCTTTCACTTGCAGATGTCTTCTTTCATTATTCAAACAATAGCTGATTTTTGGCCCTCTGCAATCCAAGACTTGATGAATGCATTTCAACCACAGAATATTCCTAATGCTAGTGTAAGTCTTTTTTTCGTGTTGTCTTTTAAGCAAACTGTTTCCTTTCCCATAAGTTGTGCTTTTTTACGCCTTTACTAACAAGTATCTTTTGGATCAAGACAATAATTTTGTTCTGTAAGAAACGGGTTCTAGAAAAAAAAACCTATTAGGTATCTTTTAATGCATCATTCATACAAAATGTGGTCAACCGTACAAATGATGATAATTACACTGTTTTAACCTGTGCTGCTATATTTGCTAATTTTTTTGTATAACAGCTCTGATTTTGTTGTATAAAGTGTAGATTATGGTGAAATGTTTTTTAGAAATAACTTTCATTCCCGCTTGGTTGGGTAACAGATAAATGAATACCCCGGTTATACGAATAAAATATCTCGGAATCGAATATTTCCCATGCCATAGACGCAATGTTAAAGATCCCCACTTAATTGAATAATATTTCTTGAAACTGACAGTATTTATTTAAGCGAGGCCGACAGTATACCTATACTTGGGGCAAGCACACTTAACATTGGGGCAGCATTGTGAAGGCTACCATCCTAAACAGAACAGAGCTCCTATTTGGAACATTATGACGCAGGTCTCGTTTGCCTCATTTGCGCTTATTAAATATTAATAATCATATTTGCTTATGGATATAATCAAGAAATACCATAATTAGTTCAAGGAAGGAAAGCATGTATCTTACCTTCTTATATGTTCTTCATCTGTTATTATTAATTATCTGTTATGTTATTCTTCTGCTATAATATGAAGTTATTTAACACAGCCACATAATAAGAACACCGAACTACACACAGAATTGTATAGTTAATCGCAAGAACTACAAACACATACTGCATAAAGCAAGAGATGAGAGAGAAGTGAAGAAAGCTCTAAGGAGGAAAACTCTAAGGAATTAGTTCCTGTTTTTTTTAGGGCGACAGCTCCGTCTGGTGGTGGATATGGGATAATCTTGCGTACTTTATCAAGTTGCAACCCCCCCCCCCTTTTTAAATATGCTTAATTTAAATGTAAATAAAAAGTGAATGACCCACTTACCCCTTCCTTATGGGATAAGTGGGTCTCCCACATATCTTTAAAAAATATATAGCGGTCAAAAATATTTAAAGCATTGTTTTGGTAAATGATACTGAACTTGTGCTTATTAATAATCTCCAAGATAAAATAAGTCAATAGATTAAAAAAAAAAAAACTTTTGTACGAGGCTTCAAAAACAAACTATTTTAAAAACCAACCCTCATTTTTAAAAAAATCCTATTCCTGTCTGCAGCATTTCTGTCATTAGTTGACTAGCAGCAGTTGGAAGATGACGTATAGAAATGTAATTTCTTTTTATGTGACTTCCTTTAAAAAAAATTGTTGTCTTAAAATTGAATTTTGATGGTGAAGGAGAGCTTCTAGCTTCAGTAATATCTGACCGGATAGATACTGAAATCCTCTTCATGTCATTTTAACTATAAATATTCTTTTATCCTTGTTTAATAGATAATGTACAGCCATATTACAAATAACTGCTTACTACCTGCCAAATGAATTTCTTCTGCATATCATGCAGGAGGCTCCTTTTTTGTGTGAATTATTGTAAGTTTATTTCAAATCTTTTGAATTTTTTTTTCAATCAATCCGCCAAGTAAAAAAAGCAAATCATTAAAAAAATATTGTGAAAAGTTCCATAAACAAACATCACTAAAATAATCATTAAAATGAAAGAATCTACAACATAAATGTATCAACCATTAAGAAACAGTAAAAATTCAATTAAAAGGCAAACGCATGAAGAATACACATAGAAGCAAAGTGATGATATTTTTGTGTTTTTTTACCAATTTTGAAAGTAAACAAGATTTCATGCGCCATTAAAACGGTTGTTATATATAATAACAGAGAAGTACTGCTTGAAATAAAGTTATCACCTTTGTGTTTCTATGTGTTGAGTTAAACAATGATTAAGGCCATTGTTTGATATAAGTTACAGCATGTTTTGAGATTGAAGTAAAGCTTGCATGCATATTTTCACTATGCTGTGTGGGAGAATTCCATTTATTCAGTTTTCATTGCAAATTTTTGCCAAACTGTGTTGGATTTTTCAATTTGTTTGAATTATTTCCCATTATTTATTTTGTATGGTTATGTTTCAATTTTAAGTTTTGTTTGGTAACGTTCTGTAAAAAGTAGAGATGGAACGAAGCTTCGGCCGGGCCGAAGCTTCGGCCAATTTGCCGAAGCTTCAGTCTGACCGAAGCATGAGTTGTGATTCGGCCGCTTCGGCTTCAAATTTATGCAGCGAATGAAAGACAAGTAAAAAAGAATACATGATAGGGTAAGTGCTCCAGTAGTCGGCCACAATGACATAAAACTCCTCATAAATAGTAGTACATTTTTAATTCAAAATCAGATATGACGCATTCACACATTCATGTACTTATCCTCAATCATCAATCAGTGGCAGTTAAGTTTCGGGTACTTTTTCTTGAATTAGTAATGAGTCATTTCATTTTGAATGGTGTGCCCGTCATCCAAGATTGAGATTCTGCTTATTTTCCAGGTAAGATGATTCTGTGGCCGACTACTGGAGCATTTATTAGTGTTGACAACAGCTTGGATTTTAACATATTTTTTTTTAATTTCTGAAACAAGTAGATGATTCACTATCAGAAAGGTTCATCCTTGTAAAGTTTTACTTGTTTTTGTTACTGTATTGATAGCTGAAAGTTCTAGGTTAGCCAAGATCAACAAAAGATCTCTTAAATAGCCGACTACTGGTGCTTTTACCCTACTATTTTTTCGAATTCACCAAAAACTGAAGCATTTTGCATTAAGAATATTAAGATAAATATATAACACAGCGTAAATAGTAGTAGATTGGGTAGTTCTATGGTATTATAATACATGATCATATCAGTTTTTTTTATTATAAAACATCAACTGAATTGCAGACTGAGCTTTTCATGTTCCAAGTAGAGCTTCCTACTACTAATTTGCAAAACGAAAATAGTAATGTCGTCTTTTCTTGTACTAGCAGTACAAAGCAAAACAAAACAAGAAAACTTTTAATTAGTGAAATTAATTTAAGAATGACTCAGTAAGCTGAAAATGTTGTGTAACGCTAAGAGTATTAAAACATATGGAGAAAAGTATAAAACTCTACGCATTTATTATGCATTTAATCCCAAAACTTCAATATGTGCGCCAGCCGAAGCTTCGGCCATTAGTTGGCCGAAGCTTCGGTATTCGGCGCTTCGGCCAAATGCCGCTTCGTTCCATCTCTAGTAAAAAGTAATACTATGGTCTTTTTACCTCTATATTTTTCCATTCATTGTTCCATATTTTAAGTACGGCATTGTAAACCATAACAGGTTTGTTAAGTTGCAAATTACGGCCCCTAAGCCAGGGGTGTATTTCATGAAGTTTATTGTGTTTTATGTAAATGTTTTTCGAATCTATATTATTATTGTGAATTGTGCAAATCATTCCATATCTGTTTTTAATATTTAGTAATACTTTTCATTTTTAAAATTATTTTCTGCTTTCAATTATTTTGTGAATATGGATAAGAGTTTCGTTTGTTTATCTTTTATTTAGCCACAGCAAGTTGCTCATGTTTTGTTAGAATTGTTGACTGTCCTATCTGAAGAGGTAATTTATATTTAAACACAGTACTTTAAAGCTTTTGTAAATCTGTTTTAAATTTATTTCTGATTTGAATAAAAATTTTGATGGAAATTTAATACTAATAATGTTAGTTTTTACATTAAGATGCCTTGAGCATCCCCCTCCTTATTCTTCATGATCAATTGAAAATGTTTATTCATCTATTACTATGTTGACTTGCATATTAATCATCCTTGCACTTCACTTACTTATTTATTTTAAAGCTGAAGCATTTACTAAAATACCTTTTATCTATAAAAATCATAATCAATTTTTTTGGCATATTTACTACGGAAACTATCATCTGACTTTGTTCCTATAAATTTAAAATTCTTGGCAGAAAACTTATTCCTACTATAGATACTAGTTTTTAGTACTGTATAGTGATATATAGCTATTTAGTACTGTAAGAAAAAAAATGTTATTTATTCGGATAAACATACATTTGTAAGTTCACACCTTTCTGCATTGAAAAAAGGGTTCCTGAAAAGTCCAAAGCATGGTTTGGGGAGGGGGGGGGGCTAATTTCTGCTTTTAACGTCATTTTTCTTGCTACTAATTTGTGTGTAGTTATAGTTGTACTTATTCCATTCGAGATTTTTCCAATTGTATTTATTCACAATTGTAATTATTCCATTCAATTGTATTTATTTCATCCTAATTGTATTAATTCCATAGGATAATTAAATGCCTAAATTAAAGAAATAAAATAAAAATTCTGTTTCCTTTGGATAGTTTTTTTTTCTTCTTGTTTCCTTTTTATGTACATTATATAATAAAAATGTTATCAGGCAGCCATTCAGTTTGAAAAAGAAAATTTAGAAAGATTTTGTTATAATTTATCTTTAAAACATTAGGAGAAAAATCTTACAATGCTATTTTGTGTGAAATACAAGTGTAAGAAATTTACCAGCTATTAAATGTTTTTTAATTCTCTTGAAATTCAATTCTACAGTTCCAAACTACAAGAATCTCCCATTCCAAAGTTGGGGTCATCAGAAATGCCCTTCGATCCTCCTCGGAACTAGTCATGGAACTCGTCCAGAGCGTAATCTCCAAAACTTCCTCTCCCGCCGAAGTGTGTGAAATTTCTCTGAAGTGCTACTCCAGTTGGGCTGTTCTGGGCCCCTCTGCACTGGAGAACAAGTCTTTGTTGATGCTAACTTTCGATTCTGTATATAGAGATGAAATTAGTCAAACTGCACTGGAGACACTGAGCAATATATCTAATCACCCCGATGCTAGCAAGTACGTAATGCCACTTTTTTTTACTCAAGTATTTTTATGTGGAAAGATTGTGTCTTGGACAAGAGCCTCAATTTTTAAAATCATTTTCTGTTGGAAATTCTTTCAATAACTAAGACTTTGTAACAAGCAGTTCTTTCAGTTATTGTACTGTGTTGATAACTTGAACTCCATTCTCAAGCAGACAGTTTTGTTTTAAGACTTAAATTGCATTGAGTACTCATAAAGTTAGGTGTTTTGATTTCACTAATATCTTTTTCTTATTTTTTGTTTTGTGTTAATAAAAACCAAATTTGTTTGATCCAAAGTTTGTACAGCATATCATAATAGTTAAAATGATGCAAAAAATTTACTACTTACTTGCTTTGGATGTAATTGCATTTCAATAAGGCAAGAACATAAAGCAGAGTTTTCTTGTACAATTGACATGCAGTAACAAAATCATTTCTGATTTTTTTTTTTTTTTTCTGGTCTTTGAGAGTTCATAGTTCTTTTTCACTTAACACGTTATGTGTATTAACTTTTGCTAAGCTATTACATTGTGTAAATGTTGCTTAGAAAAGGGGAGGGGGGGGGCTAAATTATTTTGCATTTTTTGAAGTCAAAACATAGTTACATTTTATAAAGGTTAGTTTTGAGTAATAAATTGACTGTCCTTCTTGCAGGCACCCAAATCTAATTCTTGAAATGATACAGCATATTGTTCATTTAGAAAATTTATTGGAGAAAACTATCAAAGATGATGACATGGTAATTTTCTTTTTTTTTTTTTTTTGTCATTTGTATTTTATTTATTTATTTCGTGTATTATTTCTTCCTTTCTTTTTATTTTTATTTGTTTAATTTTTAGTGTCAGAATATTAATCAAAACGCAGTTAAGCAAAAAGATTTAATCATCTTAATAAAGAAAACTAGTAGCATTTTTTTTAGTGTGAGGATAGTTATTTCTGCATTTAACTAAGACATTTATTGGTAACTAGATGTGTGATGATCAAGAAAGAAAATCTTTCATATGTTCCAAAGAGAAGAATTAATGTTTGAAATTTTAAACATATTTTTTTTTTTTCCTTTCCTGTTTTCTTTTTCTTTTCTTTCTTTCTTTTTTTTTTTTGCTGAAAAAGTATAGTTAAATTTTCTAGGATTGAAATTTCAGCTCTGAATTAGCACTGAATTTAAAAATTCAGAACACATTTATATTTTTAATGTTTCAAACATTGTTATAAATTTCTCATATGCTGCCTAAAATACACAAGTAGATATATTTTATATTGCATCTGAATTCTGAATTATAATTATGTTTTCAAATAAAAAATCTGTTTTCTTCTGCACAGGATAAATGTAACAGCATTTATGGTTTGGTCATCGCTGTTGCGGAAAACCATTGTCAGCTATTGCTAAGTACTATACTCGACAAACCAGAAAAGAAAGATATGATTATAAAACTTATTAGTTTCATTCTAGTAAGTATGTTTTTATATCTTTTTGTAGAAGCATTGAATTTCTTAATGGTACAAAAAAGAAAAAAAAAGCTGTAATTTCTTCATTTTGCATTTGAAATATATCATTCCGAGTTTCTTGAAAAATGTATCCTTCAATTTTTATTGTTAAATTTTATGCAAGTGTTGATTTTTTGAGCCTCTAATTCATAGGTCTCTCACCATTTTACAAACTTTTCAATAGTTCCGAAAACTCTTCCATTGAAACTGTATGATTTTTGAAAATATTGCGCATCGACTGTAGTTACAAACAGCCACATGAGTAATTATTGTGTTAATTTAAGTTATTTTTATTAAAAACATGTATGGTCCGCATAGCATTTTAGAACTACTTCAATTCTTATAATTAACCATAAATATCCAGTAAATAATTTCATTATCTATGAATAAAAAAGCATACTTGGTCTATTTTTAAAGATAACTTATTCTTGAAGTGAAATAAGTAAAAATTATGATTTTTTAAAGCACAATTAAACATATGTATATTTTTGTGTTTAGAAATGCAGTGCAACACCTGGTCAGTATCCTGTGGATGAAGTGTGTAGTGAACAGGCATTTGGATTTTGGTACACTCTTCAAGTACTTATCTTTTGTTTACAAACTATTTAACTCTAAATTGCCATGATATTATAAAAATATTTAATTGTTTTGTTTCTATGAAAAAATATTTAGAAGTAAAAAGTCCTGAACCTAGATTAAAAACCTAGATACTGTCTGAATAAGTTTTAGGATGATTCAATTCCATTCGATATCGCTTAAAGTTTTTGCATGTTGAAACTTGTGTTTCCACTATAAATCTACAAAATGTTTATTATTTATTGCTTTTAAATTGAAAAAAAAAATGATAAAATTGAAATTCAAATTTAATTTTTGCTCCTTGTGTGAAATGTTTTCATGAAAACTAAACTATTGTGTGTGAGGGAGGGGTAGGGGTATAGAAATATATATAATGGTATTTTTTGCCATTTAAATATTCGAAAACTTAATTCTATTTCCTTTTTTCTTTTGTCTTTTCCAAATGTTAATTTCATACGAGGTTTTTCAGGACTTTGTCCTTTTTTTTAAAATTATTTTCTTAGTTTAGGACGGTTTAGAGAAATGGAGTAGATAGTTTTAAGAGGGCCATTGATCTTCATTGGGGTCTTTAATTTGACTAGGACCAACCCAGTTGGACCCAGAGCCTGCTGCTGGTCATCACATTTGCATTTGTATTGTATTTGTATTTATTTCTATGCCTTTTTTACCCCATTTCAGAAAGGGAATATTATAAGTTCAACTCCTGTATTGACATTGTAGCTCTTGTACGCATGAACTAGTTTCTGTTTTTGAAATGTGACTTGATAAAGGAAGCTGTAATCTATGATCCATTTGAGTTGTAGGTTTTTTGAATTCTAAATTAAATATCAATCAGTTGCTGTATTTGTTCAATTACTGTAATACAGTAGGACTACAGTTAATAGCATTTGTACTTATTTTTATTATCCCTCGAAAGGTTCTTTTCTTCTTCTTTAAAAGCCCTCTTTTGATGTTGAATGCAAAACATGCTTTAAAATAAAAAAACAGGCATAGGGGTGGGTTTTTTTTTTTTTTTTCGGACTTTTTCATCCTTTTATTTTGCATTGTTATTTATTATTTTATTTACTTATTTATTTATTTTTTAATATTAAGCAGAAACGTCTGGCTGACTTCCTGAAAAAAGTTTTGGATATCATTCACTTGAAGTGCTATTTTGGCTTTTAATTCTTTTTTATATGATTTATAAACTGTGTGTCACGTAATACTTAAAAAAATGTTAATTGTTTATATTTTCTTACTAGGATGCAATTGTATCAGCAGATCGAGGGTTTGAAAGCCTATTGTTAGTTTTTCATCCTGTTTTCCAATCCTTGTTAGACACATATTTAGTTAAGCTCAGATATCCACCAGAAGGTGTATACAAGCAATGGAAATCTGGTAAAATATTTGCTTCAAACATTTTTAAATGCTTGAATATTATTTAAATATATATTTTAAATGCTTTTTTAAACGTTTTCTTGAAATTTAAAGTGACATTTAAGTAGTTTTGACCTTTAATTTTTAAGAGTTTAACTTGAAATGTTTTTTTATTTGATTTAATTATTTTCAAATTCTTTTAATTTATTATTAGTTTTTCATTTTTATATGTTTATTTTATTTTATTATTTACTTTTGGCCTTAAAATGGAGTTACATTGTGTACTCTGTGGTTGAATAATTTAGTACAAAATAATTTCTGAACAACAATCCTTATGTTTTTCTCATTATATTGTTACTTATTTATTCTCTTTTTCTTCTTTAACAGACGAAAAAGAATCTTTCAGATGCTACAGGCAAGATATTGGAGATTCTATTGTAGGTCATGCTTCCTTTCCTTTTTCTTGCTTGTATTTTAGGGTTTATTTTTTTAACTGAATTGTGTAATTTTGTAACAGTTTTGTAGTGCTGTAACATTTGAATATTTAATATTGCAAAATTATTAAAATCAGCAAAGTATTTAGATTCTATATTACACCAGCCAGTTTGGACTCAATTTTCCGTACATTTATATAAATATCAATACATATTAATAAGAGTTGAAGGTTAAAAATTTGTTGAACCCATAAAAGTGCTTTGCCTGTGTGATTTTATAACAAAAAAAATCCTAATATATATATTTTTAAATGATTTTTAACCTTCACGTCTGGGATACTTTTCTTTTGAAACATCAGCTTTATAGATCTGAATTATAGTAATATGTTCTCTGAATCTATTGTTACATTTTTAAAAATGCATTTTTTACTCTTCTACTAATTATTTTTTACTTCCTTTTACGTATTAAAGGAAGTGTGATCGCGAAAAAAAATTCACTCAAATTTGGGTCTAAATTTTGATTTTGCTCACCCCCGAATGAATGTTGAGTAGTTTTTTCGACCTGTCAGCACGTGCGTATGTACCTACCAACATATAACCAGCCGAAAAATCATTTTCAACCACCCCCGAGTTAATTACGACGAGTTTTCTCGTGAGGTCTGTATGTGCGTCGCATAACTCAAAAACTATGTGTCGTAGAAGCTTCTAGTTTGGTATCTAGGCTCAGAGGGTGGTCTAGTTGTGCACCTCCTCTTGTGGTTGCATTCAAACGTTCCCAAGGGGTGTTTTACCCCTTTTTTGGGGTAAATCAGTGTTAATTTCAATGCAGACAAGTGATATGAATTGGCACGGACCAATAGGCGATATATCGCCAAGCTTTTGGTCGCCAAGTGTTTGACGCCAACTTGGCGACAAAGTTTTTTTTGAATTTTGGCTCAATTTGGCGATATTTTGCGAAAAATCCACTTTATGATGTTAAAATTGGCGATATTTAGAAAATTAATCATTGTAAAACATTTTTTTGCAATGTTTCGTTGCAAACTAGGGGTGTAAATGTTTGAATTGTTATCTTGCTCGCTCCAAGCACTATTTTAACACTTAAGGCATCTACTAAGAATATTTATACGTAAAAGGAAGTAGTGTGGGGTCCATACCAGATCTCCATATATTATTTCTCTAAGCCGAATCCTATACCCGGTCGAAACTCGCTCATTTCTTTATCGAATTGCATGAAAATTTATGATTTTGAAGCTTATCCCGCGGGCTATTGACGAAAATTAGACCCACCCTCTAAAAAGTGTCGGTTCGTTTTTTATTCGAACTTCAATTTTTGGGCACAAAATTGACTCTATCTAGCGAAATAATTGTCGAATCGTCTCCATTTTGATTTCATTCGAAAGATTCAAAAAAATGCGTTCTTTAGAACGTTTCTCCGCTAGCGCCGCGTAACGAGAATCTCGAAAATCCACGTTCAAGCGAATTATAAGCGATTGAAGTTTGAAAAAGTTAAATTTTTTGCTCAACTGTCAAAATCGTTACATTGTTGTTCAAATCAATTTTAAATGCGACATTTCAAGCCAAGGCTTAGCTCGGTAAACCTTAATTGTAACTTTTATTGTTTCAAAATACTATGGTAGTTTTGCGATAACGTTAGTATTTAGTTTAGTAGTAGCCTTGGGTATTTGATTTTAATATAGGGTATCACTTTTGTAGTAGTTGTAAAAGTGAACGTGTCTTTGATCTCTTTGAAAAGTTGTCAGAACGACGGCAGTAAACCGCCTTAGCAGGGGAGCGAAACTAAGACACCAAATCTAACACATCCAATCGAGGACTGAAATCTTTGAACCTGAATAACTCAATTTTAAGTTTAGAGTTTTTTTTTTTTTTTTTTTTTTTTTTTGCGGAATTCCGCACGGGTCACCTAGTTTTTTAATATTAGTTTTGAACAGATAAATAGTAAGACATTCCACAGGAAATCTGACATTTTTTTTTCTCACACGTAACAATTCTATGTTTCACATTAAAAGTAATATTGAAATAATGAAATTTTTTAAAAAATAATTTTTGTCTTAGAAATCACATACACAGGTATGATTACATTGGCTAAAAAGTTTTGTTCATTTCTTTCTTTCTTTCTTTTTTTTTTTTTTTTTAATGAATCACAGAGCTGTCATGGGTGGAACAATATGTTTGATTACTGCTGCATATCTTATTCATAGATATGCAATATAATTTTTTTCTTCCCTAGATGTACTGCTATAACATCTTGCGACAGGCTGCCTTGGCCAATTTAATTACTCACCTGAGCATTGCTACCACAACTGTAACTAATGACCCTTCACAGTGGCAGGTAATAACTCTCAATTATTGTCTTCTTTTAAATTTTATTATTCCAAACAACAGCTGAGTTACAGTTTGGGTATTATTTCAAAAGAGCTAAATAACTCCTCCAGTTACCTGTATGAGTATTCCCAAGTAGCATCAACTCATCGGATTTTGCTCGGCCGATCTGATCCCATAACGCACGATGACATCTTTCCGATCAGTATCCGAGCACGGTTTTCGATGAGCTACTTTTCATCGGAAAGCGATATCATAGTATTTAGTCCACTTTATTACTAAGCATTTTACAGTTTTAAATTGGAACCTTTGCTTCCAGGATTACACTGTTGTTTTTACAGTATAATACAGCTAATTTTATGGTAATAAACTGTAACATTACTAATTTTACAGTAATAAACTGCAAAGGAGCTAGTTTTACAGTTTATTACCCAAGTAGTATCAACTCATCGGATTTTGCTCTGCCGATCATCGAACTCCTCGTAAACTGATCCCGTAACGCACGATGACATCGTTCCGATCAGTATCCGAGCATCGGTTTTCGATGAGATACTTTTCATAGGAAAGCGATATCCTCCCGATCAACTTTCCCGATGAAAATAAGCCGAGCATCCAAACTTGATCCTAAATTCATCGGCACGGAACTGCACCGCTCGTAAATTGCTCCAAATCTCATCGGATTTCGAGCAAAACACATCGGATTTCGCTGCTCGTATTCTGTTTGGCCGATGAGACATATTGGAGCAATTCCCGATGAGAACTCATCGAATCTGATCATCGGCTGATGAGAATTTCATGAGGCTTCGATGAATGGCCAATCATCAGCCGATGAGATTATGCTGCTAGGGTTATTTCCGTTTCTAATTTTTTCGTTCTAACATTAATTTGTCTTTATTATTTATTCTTTTGAATTTAGACTAAGCTTGTTTACTAGCAATATTTTTAACACATTCCTTGTCCTTGAGCGTCATTGATTTTTGTTTTCTTTTTTTTAAGTTTTAAATGATAAATGTTCTGGTTCCGCCATTGAAACTGTTTTCTCTATATATTTCAATATCTAATTTTAAAAAAATGTATTTTTTCTTTTTTATTTTCTGGAATAAAATAAAAACCAATAACAAAATGTCATTCATAAACTCTTATATTGAATGAGAAAGATTTTTGGCTTTATATAAAATACAAATATTGCTACTGTGGGGAATTTCTTACACAAATGTATATGAATGGAATGCTTTCCATACAGAAACAAACAAAAACAAACTGAGGTAAATAGTTAGATGTAGCCATAGAGAAAATCAGTTAAATAACTTAGCATAACCAGGCTGTCAGCATATTGTAAATAGTTCTGCCTTGGCATAAGGGCGATACTTACTGCTTAATAAAATGAAATGTTCAGATTTTTTTAAAAAAAAATTTATGTTGCAAAAGCCAGTTTTTGCACTAAAAAGGATATGTCAATTTCAGTATTTTCAAACCTGCTGATGAAGCCCAACTTTTTATTATTAAGTCACAAAGTGGCCTGTCTTTTAAGAAAAATAATATTAACATGATTGTGTAACCTAGTTATTCTGTTGTAAAAGACCAGTATGTCATAAACTATTGTGTAAATATAAACTTGTCTTATTTTAAGTATTACTGAAGCAATAGTTTTTCTCATTGGCTTAAAAATCACAACTTATCTGTGCAGTATCTAGAGGCCTGCCTTTTTGCATTCAAAGAAGTTGCAGAGAATGTCGACATAAAAGAATCTTGCTACATACCCATGTTTATGGCCCATTTGGGAAACATTCCATTACAACACATAAGAATTATTTCAGCTACTATGGAAGCTATTGGTAAGTATATTGTTTTTGATACAATATTAATTTGTTTCAAGTGCAGTTATTATTATCACTTTTATAATTTAATCCTTTTTTTTTTTTTTTTTTTGCAGGCTCCTTTGCAGAGTGGATTAACATGCATCCTAATGCACTGAGTTGTGTGATACCACTGCTGCTCATGGGACTGCGAAACTCTGAAGTTGCAATTTCTGCTACGTTTGCTCTAAAAGACATCACGAGGGACGGCTATTCAACATTGAGACCGTTCGCTGAGCAGATACTTCATACTAGTCTGGTAGTTATAATTTTGTTTTTTAAATGCTTACATCTAATTTTGACGAATTTTTCGCAAACTAAGGTAAACCGACCAGTGAATGAATACTAACACAGCATTTCATTTTTAAAAACTCATAGCATTGCTAAAAATTGTAGCATTTTCCACATGATGGGTAAATGTTTTTGATGATGTACATAATATGTTTGTAAATTAAGCAACCTTTTATGGTTCTGCATCAGTTTTTTGAAGGGCTGAACTGAAAAAAAAATTACCCAGACTCAGTGAATGAGCACCCGAACAAATGGATAAGGTGCCGACTTGGTGGCGTGGTGGTAGAGCGTCGGCTTTCCGCGCCGATAACCCGGGTTTGATCCCGGAGTTGGCCAGCCGGCGGATTTTCGAGACGCGGAAAATCCTCAGCACCCATGTCGTATGATTATGCGGCATTTAAAAGATCCCTTAGGGTATTTGTTTGGCTTTGAATATCCCTAGTTCCCTAGGCAAAATTAAATCCTAGTGCTCTTTCGCATCAAAAAGAGCTCAGGTGCCTCCATCTGGCGGCAACTGAGCGTCAAAATTCTCGTGGTAATGGCACTCCGTCGATTCTGGTACTACGTGAAAGAATGGATGCTTATCTGGGGGATCGCACTAGGTCTGCAAAAGGTTGTGCCTCTACTGCAGCCCCATTTGAAAGAAAAAAAAAACCCAATGGATAAGCACAGCAATTTCAAATAGTTTTTTTTTTCTTAATGGAAATGTATAGAAGAAAATAACAACCGCCAGTTTATCTCAGAAAAATGGTTAAAACCAGGGCTGCGGAGTCGGAGTCGAAGAGTCGGAGTCGGACTGATTTTGGACCAAAGGAGTCGGAGTCGGAGTCGCTGAAAAACATGTCGACTCCGACTCCGACTCCGACCACCTCCGATTTGGATGAAATTTTATGGAGGTGGAAACATATCTTTGAAAGTAACAGATACAAATTTTCAGCGTCCAATATCCAAATCCTAAGCATCTAGGATCATTAAAAAGGGCTTCAAAATGGCGGGTCTGCTTTGTGAAACGAGGTTTGGGCTTATGCAAATGAATAAAAAAATATTTGCAGCAAAAATGCAATGTGTTAAAATAAAGTCTGGCCATTTAACAAGAAAAGGATTAGTTTTGTACGGAGTCAAATGACAAGAGCGGCACTTGTCTTTTGCTCTGGAGAAAATTCACTTTTTGGGAGGTCACAGTGGCCTCCGATAGTTGAGGTAAATGTGGTGAAATTACCTGCGAGAATTCTTGAGAAAATTTAACTTTTTGAGAGGTCACAATGACCTCCCATAACCTCCAACTGGGATGCCCCAGCTTGCTACCCCCCCACCCCCCTAAAGTGAGTCTTGGCTACGACTATGAATAAAAATGAAACTTTTAAAAATGGACTTAATATTTCAACCTTTGTTTAGGGTTTTTCCCTCTTCACATTTAGGTTAAAAAAAATAAATAATACAAAAAAAAAGCAGGAGTCGGGAGTCGGAGTCGGAGTCGAAAGTTTTAAAATCCCGGAGTCGGAGTCGGAGTCGACCATTTTTCCTTCGACTCCGCAGCCCTGGTTAAAACCCCATTTTTGTAAAAAAAATTACTAGGTATTCAGTCACTGGTGGATGTTTGTTCACTAGTCAGTCTACCTTATGCAACATGGCCCACAATATTGATCAGTGAGACAAACCTCTTATATGTAATAAGAATTAGATTTTTTGAGAAATTTTGAGTATTTCATACTGTATCTGCTGTGTAAAGAACTGCATAAATTGCAAAATGTGCACTGTACTGTCAAATCATCTCAAGATACACTTCGTACAGCAGACATTCTTCTGAATATCTGGATGAAATCTTATATGGGTCATTTTCGTAGAAATTGTCATTTACGAATTCTTCGTTATAATTTGAATATTTCTAACTTATGCATATTTTTAGCAGTTCGCCATTCCCTCAATTGTTCCCTCTACAAGAAAAAAATCAACAAAAATTATTTCTGTGCAAAAAAGAAATATGTTCTCGTTTTTGTACGTTTAATTTCAAAATATTGAATTAAGTAAAAAAAAAAACATTTAAAATGAAATTAGTTCTCTCGAGCATTATTAAGTTTGTCCACAGTTGGTTAGCATCATTCCCTCACAACAGTAAATTTCCCTCTCAAAATTGCAACAAAATAAATTTGGTAATTTACAGTTGGCAACTGAAAAGAATATTGCAGCATATTTTCGTCTTTAAGCCGCTGAATTTTTTTTTTTTTTTTTGAAATCTATCTGAAAGCATAAAATCAGGTAAGGTTCTTTGCCTGCTTCATTCACTCACAACTGTTTTTACAGTTAAATAAAATAAAACATTGTAAAAAGAATCAAGTTGACCCATTCAATATTATATTTTTAGTTTTCTGTTTTCAATCACTCAAAATTTGTTCATGCAATAATTAATCCATATAAATAAAACAAAGAATATATGTGTGTGTGTGTACCTTGTTCAAATCCACAGTTTACGTCGGATCTGGACAAAATTTTGCTGGGAGATACTTGGGCACCCAGAAAGGATTATAGGATGGTTTTTGAGCGGGAAAAAAAGTACTGATCCGTTCGAATTTCGAATAAAGGACTTCAAAATGGCTCCATCTAGCGAAAAACTTATCGAATCTTCTCGATCTTGGTCTCATTCGAACGAACGCAAAATATACCTTTCAGGAAAGTTTCCTTCCAAAGGATTTCAAAACCACTAATCGACATCTCCACCCTGAAAAAAGATATAGGCATTTTTAAAGTTGGAAATATCCATTTTAAATTGGATTAATAAAAATCGTCTGCACGAGCATGAAAGAAATTAAATAGGGTGAAATAAATTATTAATGAGAAAAGGGTGTTGCAATTTTTTTCTTGAACATAAACAAATAAAATTCTAGCTTTTGCTTTAGGCTTTTCCTGTAACAGATGGATTTAAAAAAAATTTGGCAGTTGATTAATTTTTCGTACTGCATTCTAGCAAACTATTGACTTGAACTTAATCGGGACTTTTAGACACATGAGTCACTTGACATGACATTTTTCCTCAAGATAGATCCTGTGCAGAGCCGGGCCAAGTAGCTAGTATAATATAAAATGTTGTTATAAGAAAATTAAGAAGTTTGACCATTCAGTATTGTTTTTATAGGAAGCTGTAAAAGACAACGTTTTGAAATCTAGAGAAAAAGTTCGAATCATGTGTACTGTTGGTAAAGTGCTTTCTATCATGCCCTACTCTTTCATCATGAACTACTTAGATAACCTTTTGTCTCCAGTTTTTTCGGAACTGCAACAGCAGCTATGTTCCCAGCAAGTAAGCATTTTCCTTAGAATGTATCTACTTAATTGGGCAGCAAATGCATGTTTTTTTTTGTTATTGGTTTAAAAAAACTGCAGTTTTTGAATATTTTCAATTTATTGGTCAGTTTATACTGTGAAATTTGATGAAAGGTTCATGGGTTAAATGAATTATGGTTTAGAACAGTATTAGAAATGCATGGTTTTTGTTACTTTTTACTACCAAAAGTTTTGGTTTGATGCTTAGATTTCTAGTCCTAATTGCCAAATTTGACACCAAAAGTGTTGCATTATATTGAAGCTTTTCTTTCATAACAACTCATTCTAGCTAAGACCCATGATTGACCTAATCAATAAATTTGTAATTGTAATTTTAAAATGCTATCTGTTTCCTTGTGTAATTATTGGTTTTAAAACAACGTTTCCGTTTACTTCTTTAAACAGGTGTTGGAGAAGTTTATGAATAAAGGTGTTATAAAATTTCATTTCTGTCTATGGGAAGAGCGCAACATCTAAGAATGAACTATAAAAAGGAACTATAAAAATAATTTAACTCCCCTTACAGTGACCTGTCAATATTGAGATTCATTCTGATTCCAGTTGTCACTAATCATATTTGTTGCTTAGGTATTTTAGATAAGACGGACTCAGCCAGAAGCGGGTTCTGACTCTAGAACCAGAAATAGGTTTTGGGCTCAAGCTAAGCTATTCAATCTCAATGTGAAAATTTAACAAAAATTAAAACAGAAAATAAATTAACATTTATTAATAATATGTTTATTTGCTATTACTATTGCAATATGTTATGCGGTGATGCATTTGAAGTGTAGCATTTCGAGAAAATTTAAACTTCTGCTAATGTATAAATATGTATGTATATGTATGTTAATGTTCTGTTAATGTCTGTTAATATTTTGTAAAATATTAAACAAAACATTCTTCATTAACAAGGAGATTTTTGAAAAAAGAAAAAAACAATTTGAACCCATTCAGAGTTGCAATAAAAGTATCCATAATCCCATATTTAGTTGATGTAAAACAACAGCTGAAACTAACATTTCATTAAATCATGTCAAACTAGCGGACTCCGTTTTTGATACAAGAAAATTTCGCTCGAGCGGGCTCGGATTTTGATCCGAGACAATGTCACTTCAATGGGCACGTACTCGGGCTGACTCAGTTACAAGTTTTGGGCTCCAGCAGGCCCAAGATTTCAAAAATGATCATCTCTATTACATACTAATCAAGTAAAATTTTGTTACCACAAATATGCATTTCAACTAAATAAATTTTCAATTTTGATTTAATTTTCATTAAATTGCTTGAATTACAGCATAACAAGCAAAATTTATGGTCCCTTGAAATTTATTGCAGCAGGATTTCGATGCATTATTTTTTTTTTTTTATTATTATTATTCTTTTAAATACCAGTTTCACTTATTTATTTTGTTATGCTTCTTTTTTCAAGCTGAGCCCCAACAATGCCACTGCTATCGTTCTCAACCTCCACATGCTCTCCATGCTGTTCTCCACTCTCGACACTCACTGGGAGAAAGAGCAAGAGGGGGAAAACGGCGAAGGGAAGGAGTCGTGCAAAATTCGGGAGGAGAACCTGAAGCAACCGCAACCTGTGATGTTTGTGCTCGAGAAGTTGCTTGCCATTTTCAAGGAGTTGGGCAATCAGTGGGAAGTCACGGAGCAAATTACAGAGGTACTTCTTATCTGTGGGCCTTTTTTTTTTTTTTTTTTTTTTATTGCATATAGCACCATTTATGTGTCTTTCAAGAGGCTGCCTATGAACCAATATTAATGAAAAGTTCGGATAACTCAAAATATTCATAGATGTTGACTCAGTATTCGAAATAAGCTGTCATTAGTCACATTGTGCTATAGAAAATTTTGATTTGACTCCTAGATTTCCTTGAATTACATCGAAGGTTTTCTTTCCTGGCACATTGCAATTAAGACTTGTGATTGACTTGAAGGGAAAATTTATATGAGTAATTTTCAACCGTGATTTATCCTAAAGATAAATTTGTAAAAATAATTCTCAAACTCCAGCACTTTTGTCTTGAACAAATCATTTTCTTTTGTATGTTTTGCAAAAATGCTATTAACAGCATGCAGTAGTGCATGATATTGCACATGTGTTTTATACATTTTTTTATCTTATTTAATTCAATAAAAATAGCACCTAATTTGTTTGTTTTGATGTCTGAAAATGTATGTCATTTGATGCCTAGATTTAAAGTCTAACACTGTACTGATTACATGTAATCACTTTGGAGAAAAAGCATAATTTTCAGTTGACTGTAGACTTAGGAATACTAATTTTTTTGCTTATAATTGTATATCCATGAAAGTAAGGGTGAACTTTTTTTTAGTAATTTTATCTACAGATTTGAGACAACCATGGTTTAATATCAATATCATTGGTCAATCTGCTTATCTGCAGCAGTGTTAGAAATAAGAGGTTGTTAGTAGCATTTTGTGACCAAAAATTTTGATTTGAAGACTGGATTTCCAAACCTAAGCACCAAATTTGATGCCTAAGGTTTTAGTCATACTGAAGCTTTTCTTTCATAACTTGAGGCTTGTGATTGACTTCAAATTTACATTAGTAAAAGTATTTTTTAAATACCGTAAAATGGGGTGTATAGGAACAGCGGGGTCAATCGGAACAAAACTTCCCGACCGTACAAAGAAATTCTCCATAAATATACTATTGGGTATTTTTCGCCATGAATTTTTTTTTAGAAAGGTAAGATCATAGGAAGTAGGAAAAAATGACTTTTGTCAATCTGGCAACGCTACTGGCTTCTAAAGAGGGCTGCACGTGGAATGCTAGAAAACATCCCATTTTCATAGACTGCAAAACTTCATATGCAAGAACAAACCTTCTTATATTTAAAAACTATGAGTGGTATGCTTCAATTATACATGTATCTGAACAACAGAATACCACATTAGAATTTACATTTTTTATAAATTGTGTCATAAAAGTGAAGAATTCTGAAAAATCCCTTAGGAAAAAAATTTGTGGGGTGAATCGGAACACTTAGTTCATTTGTTTCAATTCAAACTTATTTGAAGAAACTGTTTTAAAAATCAAGATTCTAACCCCAATTCTTCTAATCAAGACAAGGACAAGGATTTATTACTGTTTATCCCTTCTCGTGAGCAACTAGATCTTAGAATGACAAAAAGTTGCAGATTTCATAAGATTTTTTCTCCAGGAGACTTCTTTTTATTTAAAATTCGAGGGGGAAAGTCATATAGACTTTATATAGCAAAAGGCAAGCACACAGACAGTGATGAATAAGACTGAAAAAATCTTTCAGGACAATCCCCGAAACCTAGAGATTTTAAGAAACTAAAGAAAAGGCAGAGATCATCCCAGAAGATGCTATGAAAAAACTTAAGCCAAGTCACAATTGCTAGTTTTAAGGACAAGTACATATTTGTAGACGACATGAGTGACTCCCATTCGTGTTAAATCTTTGTATTTCAATTCAAAAGCATTTCTTAAAATTACTTTTCATTTTTCATAAGTTCAAAATTATAAACGTTTACTGGTACTGAAATTATACATTTATTTGACAGTAATTATCTGTTCTTATTCTCCCCCATCAATATTACTCATGTCTGTGAGACCTATTACAGATTAAATTGAAAAAAATAAAATTTTTAACATGTGTTCCGATTGACCCCTATCAGCGGGGTGATTCGGAACACCCATAATTTCCTATATATTTTTATAATAATTGTTCAAAATCTTTTGTCTTTGCTTGGAATATCAAAAGTAAAGCAAGACCGAAGTTTTTACCCAAAAAAGCAAATTAAAAAAAATCTTTTAACTGCTTTTTTTACAATCAAAGCTGAAAAGTGTTCCGATTCACCCCATTTTACGGTACTAGCAAAATTGATAGTATTTTAAAAAATAATTTTCTTCTGTATATTTTATTTATTTATTTATTTATTTTTTTTTTTTTTTTTTCAAATATACTATCAGTTGTATTTAGCAATTGTATTTAGTCAATATTTTTGAAATATTGGGATACATATGCTTGATTCATTAAAAATGGCGCCCAAGTCACTCATTTTGGCGCCTTAAAACTTATAATAGGCTTCATCATGATGACTAGGTTTGAATTCTTATTTCTAACACTGATCTGCAGCAAATTATCTGCACAGCAGGGAAGATATTTGTACATATATGCATGTATGTTTTGTCTATATTATCTAGCTATGATCATTATGTCGTAAAAATATCATTTTTTTTTTCTTCAGGCTCTTTGTGAAGCCCTAAAAAGGTCCGTTTCCATGATGAGCGACTCTTGCAAGATGTTCCTGCCCGACATGCTGAACCTCATCCTCCATCTGTACAAGAATTCACCCCATTCGTCGGTCCTGGACATGACCAAACAAGTGCTCCTGCTTTTCGTCGCCGACGAGGACCAAAGGGAGACCCTGTCGGGTTTCTTCGCCGAGATCTGCGATCACTCCCTCCAGCTGTCCATGAAGGACTTCAGGGAGAGCACCGTAATCATCGAATCATTCTTCCAGATGCTGGAGCAGATCGTGAAGCGTGCTATCGTGTTCTTCAAGCACGACGCCATCAACCCACTGGTGCTGTTTCAGTTTGCAATAGCAGCCTTGAACCTGCCCGAAAAGCCGACAGTTAAAGCTGCCGCCGGATTTCTGGTAATTGGAGAATTTTTTGCAAGAACGGTTTTTGGGGTTGTGTGTTGTTGCTTACTCTTTATTACTCACTTAATATTTTAGGAAATTAAATGATGCCCGTTTAGCTTTTCACACAAATGGAAGTTATTCTTTTTATTTCTTTTTTATAAGCCTGTAAACTGCTATGCATTGTAAGGATTTTATTTCCTAAAAAGTTATGAGAGCTGAGGGAATAATTTCTACTCAAAAAAAGACCTATATTGTAGCTAGCAGTTGTCATTAAAGAAATAAAAAATATCATGCATAACGAAAGGAGACAACCAGAAAGGAAAGTTTATTTGCATTCAACCTAAAAGAGAGCCAACTATCTGGACAAAAAATTTTCTTGACTATGACAGCATTGGTGGAAAAATAATTTACTTACTTCAAGACTTCAAATTGCACTAAAATCAAAGACAAATTTTTGACTTATTCATCACGAGTTTTACCTTACTTATTTTTTATCGAATACGAAGCCTGTCCGTTCCCAAATTGAAGAAAAGCAATATGAACAAGATTTTATTTTATGAAGATTTAGTTTAAATTGCTTTAGTATTTTTTGTTAACAGGTTTAGAACTATTACTCAACAAAACCTCCCTCAAAAAGAAAAAGAAGCTTCATAAGTAATTGCCTCCCTTTCCCCTCCCTTTCCTCAATTCATTTTTTATAAAATAAATGGAAATTGAATAATAAACTGTAGAATGTTTAATATTCTACAGTTTATTATTCAATTTTTTCTAACTTTATATTTTATCTCTTTCAAACATTAAAAATCTTGTTCTTTTATAGGCAGAGTTTATTACTCACAGTAGAGAAGTTCCAAACATGTTAAATGTTGTAAATAGCCAAGGAGAAGCGCTGGTCATGCAAGTGCTGAAGGTTTGCTTGTTATTTCATTTATTCCATAATCATTTTTTCTTATGTTTTACTTTTGTCTGAAAATGAGAGAATTTCATTCTTTTATTATTATTTAAGTTAAAAATTGTTTTAAAATTTATTTTTCATGAAATGCAGTTGTGCCAATGCCCTTGAACTCGCCCATAACCTAAGTTTGTAACTGCTGAATAGTAATTTTAGGGCAGTTCTCTCTCCAATAAAAATTCAAAAAAAAAATTTCATTACTTGTGTGAGCTGTTTCTTCTCACTTTTTGGGCTGCTATCTGTTTAGATGTATTATTTCAATCAAGATTTTTATTTGACTCTATCTGCAAGCTGGTTATCTTAATTAAGATAGTTAGTTAGCTTTAAGTTATCTTTAAAAGGTGCGCTTAACTTTTTAGTTCAGTATTGTATTGTGTAATTGTCTGTGGTTATAAAAATCTTCTTGGTTTGGAGTTATAGTGATTACAATGAGATATAATATTGCATTCAAATTATTAAATTGACAGCATTTTTTGTGTAATATGTAGTGTAAAAATTTTATGAGTTACCTTTATCATTCAAAGAATATCTTTTTGTAATTCTATATAAATGTATTGCATTAAAAAATAGTTTTTGCTAATGTTCATGCGGCGTTTATGGTTATGCATTGGTGCATGTATATTTTTGTATTTCTGCAATCTGATGCCTAAATCAAGAACCATTCTTTTTTACTTCCTTTTACGTAGTAAATTAAGTATTGTGATCGCGAAAAAAAAATCACTCAAATTTGAGTCTAAATTTTGATTTTGCTCACCCCCGAATGAAAATTCCTTAGTTTTTTTGACCTGTCAGCACGTGTATATGTACCTAGCAACATATAAGCAGCCGAAAAATTTTTTTCAACCACCCCCGAGTTAATTACGACGAGTTTTCTCGTGACGTCTGTATGTACGTGTGTGCGTATGTGGGTCGCATAACTCAAAAACTATATGCCGTAGAAGCTTCTAGCTTGGTATGTAGGCTCTGAGGATGGTCTAGTT
The DNA here is from genome assembly GCA_038373865.1 of Uloborus plumipes. NCBI lineage: Eukaryota > Metazoa > Arthropoda > Arachnida > Araneae > Uloboridae > Uloborus > Uloborus plumipes. The sequence continues at coordinate 81,957 of JAXGGA010003069.1, read as the reverse complement.
GTGCACCTCTCCTTGTGGTTGCATTTGAATGTTCCCAAGGGGGTGTTTTACCCCTTTTTTGGGGTAAATCAGTGTTAATTTCAATGCAGACTCAAGTGATATGAATTGGCGCGACCACTTGGCGATATGTCGCCAAGCTTTTGGTCGCCGTTTGACGCCAACTTGGAGACATATCGCCAAGTTGGCGACAAATTTGGCGAAAAAAATATTTTTCGAATTTGGGTTCAACTTGGCGCTATTGGCGATATTTTGCGAAAAATTCACTGAATGATATTAAAATCAGCAATATTTAGAAAATTAACCATTGCAAAATATTTTTTGCATCGTTTCGTGGCAGATTAGGGGAGTAAATATTTGAATTGTTACCTTGCTCACTCCAAGCACTTTTTTTAACACTTAAGGCAACTACTAAGAAATTTACACGTAAAAGGAAGTAGTGTGGGGTCCATACCAGATTATTTTTCTTTCTGTCTGCAGGTAGTCGGCGGAGATGCTCCGAGAAGTGTAGTGGAATACATGCCGGATATACTTATGGCTCTCAGTAAGAAATATTTTGATAATCTTTGCCGCTGGATGGTCCCATTCACGCAACAAGATGGTTTTCCATCACCCCGTGTCAGTCAAAAACATAAAGAAGAATTTACAAGATTAGTTCTAAAGTAAGTCTTGCCTCTTTTTTTTAAATTATTGTTATTATTCAGAAACATAATATCATAAGTTATTTTTAAAATTGAGGTATTTTGTATGATTTTTTTTTTTTTTTTTGAGATTCTTTCGTTTATTTTTTTTATGGTACTAATTGGTTATAGTTACTTTATGTTGCCAATAAATATTTATAAATATGCATTGAAATACAGAAATATGAATAATAGCAGCTTTAATTAGCACTTGATGTATTTTAACATTCATGTCCTAAAAATGCAAATTTATTTAACAGAAACATTTATTATTAATAACCTACATTCAACATAATTAAAATAAAATATTTTTATACATCACTAAATGTAATTTTCTGTATAACAAAATAAATGAAACCTGTTTTAATTTATTAACTTAATTTTGGCTTTGTTTACATTTGATTTGCCATTATAAATCTTTCTTGACAAGCTTAACATAGTTATATATCCTTTAAGAGATAAGTATCCATTCAATTAGTTCCATTCTTTTTGTAGCATGTTAGTCTTCTCAGTTAGCAAGAAATTGGGCTGAATTAATTTTTAAACATTCTATCGGTCCCGCGTAATCGGGTAACGGATAAACAAATACCCCGCTTATACAATAAAATATCTCAGAACCGAATATGTCCCATGCCATAGACGCAATGGGAAAGATCCCCGCTTAATCAAATAATATTTCTTGGAACTTGGTGGTATTCCTTTAAGCGGAGCCCACAGTACTTGTAAAAAATTATAAAACTAAGTGCCAATGGTACAATCTGAGTTTGTCTAGTTGGGGAACTTGTTTTGTAAATTAGCTGAGGGGATAAAGCAAAACCAAGAGCCATGGAGGAGAAACTGAACCTAAGGCCCTTGATACAGGTAACAGAGTAGATCACTTTAAATTCAAACAAAATTTGGAATTTCAGTTTTTGCCAATGTTTCTTCAAAAAATTTGTAGGACATCCTTTGAATATATGAAAATATATAAGCATAAGCGAGCTGCATTTAATTTTTCTAATCGACGTTGATTATTATGTATATTTTTTTCCGTTCTTTAATTTTATTGCTTTGGCAACATAACTAACTTATTTTTGGGAAAAAATTATAAAAACTTGCTTATTTAAGATTCAACATGTTGCTAACTTCTTACAAATGTTTGAAAAGTTAAATAAAATAAAGCTTCCTAGTTTGCATTATTATTTTGTGATTGAGAAATACATAAAGAAAAGAAATGAGCAAATAATTTAGAATCTTGTTTCGATTTGCATATACAGTGCGTGTTGGCTAATTGAATCGGTGGTTAATTGAATCAACTGCTTTCGTGAATCAAATCACCAAAACCAGAGCAAAATCCAGATTCGATGAATCGAAATTGTTTAGAACAAGCGTGATTCAAATAAATGGGGGCTACTGTACTATGTGTAATCTCGATCGATGTGTAATCTCGATTATGAGTATGATTTGTTTTAGATGATATTAAAACAAATTTTATTTTATTTATTCTTTCCTATGCTTTTTCTTTTTTCACAAACTATTTCTGGCTGAAGTTCACCAATCCATCATTCTGAACAACTTTTTTTTTTTAGAGAACGGACCAACAAAAGGAGGTTAAAAGAGACTGTTACCGAATTTAGTCTTCTGTGCCGGGGTCTCATCGGAACAGAATATGCAGCTCAAACATGTCAAATATTGTCGTGATTGTTTTAAGTTAACTTTTTATGTCTTATTTAAAATGTATTTTTGTAACATATATTTATATACAAATCGCTTTTTAGTTTTTAACCAACAGTTGGTTTTTGAATTATGAAGTAGAAATATAATTAAACATTTATTGATTACCAGATGAATTATGTATATAAATATATATTTTGTTGAATTATTAAAAAAAAAGTTTTAATTGGAAGTTTCTGCATATTTACTTTATTTATTAAAATAATTTTCTCATGTGTATGTGTATCGTTAATGTGAGCATTCCACTTTAATTTATGTGCAAACCAAAAAAATAATCCATTCCTTTCTTACTTAAACAGCTTCAAAGTTGTTAAAAATGGACAAAGGTATCTATTTTCCGAAACTTACTCAAATTCTGAAAATGAATACAGGTGTCCCTTGTATTACATGGTACTTGTAAAACATGGTTTCAATACTACAAGGTGCAAAATTTCGGATTATTATTTCATGGTACGAAACTTGAATTTAGTACTTCATGGTTTTCAGACCCACCATTGCACCCTTTGCCACCCCCTCCCCCCTGGAAAAACTTGAAATGACCGAACTGATGGTTTTATATGTAACACAATTTTTAAAAATTAGAATTTCATTTTGTTCAATACACTGTTGAAAAATTTCATGGTATTAACTTTCAAAATATATTTTTACTTTGTTTTCATGAAACTAATAAACATCCTACAAATTAGAAAAAATTGTGTCTGTGTCCGGTTCGAAAGTTTGGTTCACCCATATAACACTCTAACATTTAACTTTTGAAAGCTCTTTTATTTATCTTGTCAATGTTCTGAAAACAAAAAGATGCAACTGATTTGTTTAAAATACATAGTGAGAAAATATGATCAAATATATATACTACATTTAGTAAACACTAAATTTGAAAAGTAGCCTAGAATAATTCTGTTTATTATATTTCAAACTTTTTTTGTTGTTATGGCTCACATGAACTGAAAGTGATGGTAAATTTTAATTTTGTGATCCTAATAGGGTTTTGTATTTATTTTGTAATAGTAGTAGGAGGTTTTTGTATTTTGTCATAATGTTTCATATTTTTATTTTTAACAAAAAACATTAACTTACTTTTTCACTTGTATTTTTTATTGAACCGAACTTTCAGCAGTCATAAAATTTACACTTTAAGGCTTGGTTCTAATATAACATGATACACATTATCTTGATTCATATTATTCCAAAGTTTCATACTACATGGTTTTCATGCAACAGGGTTCATCTTGCCTTGATTTCTATGAATTATGTACATACATAATTAGTTTTAAATACACATAAAATAATTTAAATAAATAAATATAAAAGTCTTATAGAACATGATTTTGACATAACATGGTACAAATTAAACGTATTCTATTAGGGACATGTGTACTCCTTTCTTCAAAAATGAATTTCTTTATCCTCAAAAATTATTGAATAAATAAATAAACCTTTGTAAATATGTAAGAATTTGTAGTTGTTTTCTTTCTGTCTTTCTCTGTTTCTCTGTTCTATATTTGTCTCCTTTGGTATCCCAGAAGAAGAAAAAAAAATGTTTTCAGCCATCAGTTTTTGCTTTTTCAGTTTTCTTTTTTTCTGTTTTGATTACCTACCAAAATTCCTCTGTGTTGTCATGCAAAATCTTTTTGTATCCGCAACAGGAATTGAAAATTTTGCTATCAAACTGTTTATCAATCATCTCCGAAGTACTTTTTGTTTTATTATAATTATTAATTAAAATACCTTTAAAATTATAATTTTTACCTGTGTAACAGAATGTTACTAGAAGTAGCATGAAAACGAAAGTTCTTTATAGAGGGAGAGCTAATGTACTTAAATGCCACTCAATTACAAACAAATTAAAATATTCTTATGATTTTAAACATTTATAATTTTAGTAGATTGTGTGTAAAAAATTGTACCATTAATAAGAATTTTTAGTTTAAGAGCTTTGTGTGGTTTTGGGGAAACTGCGTCATTTTTTTTTTCTTCTTGCAACTGACCATTTTAGCTACTGGCATGTTATGCGAAGATTTTCGAGGAAATTCAAACCAAACTTGATTTTAACTCTGAAAAAATGTTTAAAAATTTTTCAATATTGATTGCTTCCATTTCAACCAACATCCAGTCGCGGATTCAGAGGGAGGGGGGCGGTCGTGATCCCCCCTCCCCTTAACTGACCAAATATAGCAAAAAAATTGCATTTTTAAGACTTATATTACGAAAAAATTGCAAAACCCCTCCATTTTTGCACAAAAATTGCACTTTGACACCCCAGCAGAAGCTTGATCCTCCCTTGCATACACCTAACGGACTTCGACCCTCAAATTGGAGGAATAACCTATTTTCAATAAGTCTTCTCAACAAAAATAATGAAGCTATTATAATTTGAATTGTTCGAAAGGAAGTCTAACCTTGTACAAGATCCTTAAGTCCCTGCCCGGTAAGAGAGACTGTGACATGTGTCACAGGTTTTTGAAAAAGTCTGCAGACTATTTCTTAGTTAGGTTGGGTGAGAAGAACCTTTTTTTTTCCATAAGAAAAGAAATCTTTAACTTCAGCTAGAAAAGTCTTAAACTGTATTTTGTGGGTTGTAATCCACAGGTAGCATTTACTTTTATTGTAACCCTATTTTTCAGCATATCTTGGTACTGATTTAAATTCTATGATTAATCTAAATTGTTTCATTTTGCAGACTTTTTTTATTTTTGATCTGCATCCCAGAATTCTGAACAAAATTCTGCTGATAGGATTCCCCGTATAATAATTTAATAGTATTTAGTGTAAAAGATGATTTGTAAAGTATTAAAAAGATAAATAAAACATCAGGAAGAAAGTTGGTAGGCCAATCAAATGAGAGGGTGGCTCCTCCCAGATTGGACTCCATCCTGGGTTAGTTGGCCGGGGGGGGGGGGGAGGGTATCCTGAAATAAAATGCTGAGTCTGCTTAGCAAATCTCTTGTCTCCACTTTTACAATATTGTGCAAAAATTGTTAACTTCTATTTTCTTAGTTCAGGCAAAAGCAAGCAAAAAATAATTTGAAAATATTCTGTTTCAATGTATGAAAATTGAATGTAGATGATTTTGAGCACGCAAATAGAAATATATATATATATTGCAAAAATAGAAAATCTTTGTAAATGGCATCATTTCTATATTCTTCTCTTGTGATTTCCAAAAGATCACATATTTTAAAAAAAAAATTCTAAATAATAAAAAATAATTTTTATCAGTTATGGAAATTAATGGAGTTAAATGGTTTTCTATAGAGACTAAAGAAGCTCTAAGTTATAAGCAAGCTACTTTTCATCAGTTTAAAGAAACTGATGCTAATTCTGGGAAAGTTTGAAATAGTCAAATTGAGCCACTGGACAGAGAATGGAAATTTGATTCAAGACATAGGAATATTGCAAATGTTCTAAACATAACCTGTTTCCCTAGAATTTTTAACGATTACTATTTTGACAGTTGAGACAAGCAAGACACTAGCAATTATGCAGCCAGGCGACTAATTATTTAGGGGATCAATTACTCTGGGGAACTAATGAATTCATGAGTTAGTGGGAGTGGTGTTTACTGTTTTTTGGTATATTTTACATTTAGTACAGACCTTTGCCTCTGCCCCCCCCCCTCCTCCGGAGTAGTTTGGAATAAGGAGCCTGTGTACAGCAGGAGTATTATATTGTATTTGCGAGGTTGGACGTTTTACTTCAATTGAAAAGAGATAAAAGTAACTAAAGCTCCTGGACTATATAATATGTATGCAAAAGTTTTAGTTCAATGTGTTGGATTGATGGGAATTGATGGATGTTATTTTAAATGTTTTCAATGCTTCGCATAACTTAGGGACAGTGCCAGAGGGGAAGCTGGCCAACATTATACCGCTCTTCAAGAAAGAGTCTAAAAGGTGATGCAGAAAATCATAGACCTGTGAGCCCTTCAGTGGCTTCTATAATTTTAAAACTTAAATCAAAGTCAAGATTAAGAATTTCTTAATAGTCTGTTGGCTAGTTTGCAGTTAGGTTTCAGGAAAGTTTCTTTCGTATGTCTACCAATATTTCTTGCACTTTTCTTTCGTAAGTGAAATAAGTTACTACGGCTTAAGACAGCAAAGAAGTGTAGATGTTGATCAACAAACTTTTGATTTGATTTTTAAACAGCTTTCAATAAGGTATATGTTGCTCCACTTAGCAAAAGCTATCTGATATAGAAATACGAGGGAAATTTTTTAACTTGGGTTAGAAATTGGTTGACTGGAAGGACACAAATAGTAGTTGCGAGGGGGAATCATTCAAATGAAGTGAGGTTTTATGTGGAGTTCCTCAGCGATCAATTTTATTGCCCTTTTGTTTATTATTTTTGTGAATGGTAGTCATAAAAATATTTCTGAAACAATTATTTTGCTGATGGCATCAAAGTTATATGGATTGTAGAAAATGAAGAGCAAGTACATCAGCTCTACAAGAGTATTTGGATCACATTACTAATTGAGCATATAAGAAGGGTACGGTAGCAAATGTTGGGAAATGTCAAATTCTACATTTAGGTTATGGAAATGAACGTGCAAATTAGCATTTAAACGGTTTAGTTATTTGTCAAGCAGAAAATGTTATTGATCTGGGTGTCTAAATAAATCAAGACTTCAAGTTTAGTCAACAGTGCATTTCAAATATTCGTTTTTGAAAGCAGTTTATGAATTGAAAAAAATGCCTTCGGTCATTTACATTTTATAAACAAAGTATTGGCAATATGGATGGATGATTTTTATGGCGGTTTAGGTTGGAGGGGGGGGGGGGTCATGACCTCTTTATCCTTTTCCTTGCATCTAATTCTGCTGACTGTCAGGGGCTCCCCAATGTGAGAGCCTGAGAAATCATTATCATTATGACCTCCCTAAATTTCCCATTTCGATGAGTTTTGCCTGGACGATTTTGCAAATTTATTGCACTGTGCTTGGTTAGCAAAAAAGTAGTTTTAAATCAACATTTTTGCCTTTCACATGTTAAAAGTTGGAATCTTTCACACTTCCTGCAACTGCTTTTGTCTGAGAGTATTGCATTTCGCAATGATTGAGGACAATTTCTACTGTGGGTAGAAAAGTGGCTTTTATACATTCAATATTTGAATAAATACAGTTTTATTGTTGATGTGGTTTAAAATTTGAGAAAGAAAAGTTTCAAAAAATTTCTTTAAGTCCTTGAAATTTGCAAAAGAAATTTAATATTTTCAGATCTTAGGCTACGTTTTGCTCCATGCGCTGTTTGTATTATTAACTGTAACTTTCACTTAGTACTTAAATCATTTATTTTTTGTTTTGTTTTTATTTGACTTGAAAAGTGAGCGGCAAGCTGCATGTCCTAATCTTATTTGAATTTATTAACATTCTTTTGTTCAGCATAGGAAAACAAATATTTCTTTCTTTCGATTTTTGAATTACATTTTGATGTTTGAAAAAAAACTGAAGTGGCATTTGCTGGTCTTTGCTCAGTTTTAAATTATGGTTGACGATGATGAATTTGAGCTGGAGAACGATGTAATTTGGTGAATTATATTTACTATCAATTTTATGACGTTTTGTTTCTTTGTATTTATTTTAAAATATGTTTTCACATTTTAACGTTATGATATTAAAGAATATTCTTTAATAAATAAACTACGGGAGTTTTACTTTGTTAAAATGTAAAGTAGAAAAATTCAAGTGTTAAAAGTATTGGGAGCAAAAAGGTCGCTAATGTTTGCGTAGTTTGCAATAAAGATCCACTTGCATCAAAATAACTTACCTATTCATAAACCAGTGTGTCCAAAGCACTATTTCATGGAGACTGGTTAAATGTAGTCTCTCTTTTTAATATGCTCTGCATTGTCCATGTTGAATTTAAATCGTACCACATGTTAAAAACACACAATATATATATATATATATATATATGTACTCTGAAACTGTCAACAGATAAAGCAAATTAACTAACTTTTGATGAGCATTTAATATGTTATCTGAATTTTTAATATCAATGGCATATTTGTAATCTTGGTATGAAAAATACTAAGGGTGAAGGTTACAATGTAAATGTATATCTGTATAAATTTAAACTGCAACGTTCTATGCTGTTAATAAATTACCACTGTTCAAAGTAATCAAGGGCCGTGCAAACTTAAATGTTTGGGGAGAGGAATATTCTTAGTTTATAATAAAACTCCAAATTTTGCGGAATGATAAAATAGAACACACATAGGCACTTATATCTAATGAGATGTGATGCCAGACATTATTTAAAAAGGAAAAAATGCAATAATCTGATCAAAATCGCTGAATTCCCAATAAAATTTTCCCAATAAGATTATAATAGTCTAAGATCCCACCGCAGTTTATCTACACTCATAGCGTACACTCATCACGTATATGTCAAATTAAAGCTGATTTCTTTCTGAACGTGATACACTATGTCCGCCTATGTAAAAGTGCCCGAAACCTATAGGCAGCCTGGCCTAAACAGGTCACATGAATGTAGTATTTCTACACTCATAGCGTACACTCATGACTCATATATCAAATTGAAGCTAATTTTTTTCTGAACGTGGTGCACTAAGACTGCCTAAGTAAAAGTGGCCGCAACCTCTAGGCAGCCTGGCCTGAAGTTTAGGGTCGAAAATTTCAAATGGTTATAAAAGACGGGAAAATCGGTCGATTCTTTTGCTTTTTTTACTAAAATTATTCTTAATGTGAGTACTTTTTCGAAAAAAATTGATGAACTTAAATTTCAAAAATTGCCGATAGGGGGCGCTTTAGACTTTGGAGCTAAAAACAACTACTTTTTACCGTTTGTTTTCGTATTTTCGTAATTGATTCAAAAAGTTCAAACTCTAACTTAAATTTTGAGCCCAAAATATCAACTAATTTTCGGTTTTTAGCAATACTCGGACCAAACGTCAAAAATTGTGTTTTTCTGCTTTTCAAATAGTCCTTTCATGTAAAAAAAAATATTAAAATCACCTGGCGATATTAATAATGTGAAAAAAAAATAAATGCACACTTTCTGAGTTGTAAAATACAAAATTTCTGGGTAAAAAAAATGTTGGAAAAAAAATTTATTTATTCTTTTTTTTAGTTACGAAAGAGTTCATCTGATTTTATTTTAACATTATCAGGTGATTTTAATATTTTTTTTACATGAAAGGACTAGTTGAAAAGCAGAAAAACACAATTTTTGACGTTTGGTCCGAGTATTGCTAAAAACCGAAAATTAGTTGATATTTTGGGCTCAAAATTTAAGTTAGAGTTTTAACTCTTTGAATCAATTACGAAAATATGAAAACAAACGGTAAAAAGTAGTTGTTTTTAGCTCCAAAGTCTAAGCGCCCCTTATCAGCAATTTTTGAAATTTAAGTTCATCAATTTTTTTTTTTCGAAAAAGTACTCACATTAAGAATAATTTTAGTAAAAAAAAGCAAAAGAATCGACCGATTTTTCCGTCTTTTATAACCATTTGAAATTTTGGACCCTAAACTTCAGGCCAGGCTGCCTAGAGGTTGCGGCCACTTTTACATAGGCAGCCTTAGTGCACCACGTTCAGAAAAAAATTAGCTTCAATTTGATATATGAGTCATGAGTGTACGCTATGAGTGTAGAAATACTACATTCATGTGACCTGTCTAGGCCAGGCTGCCTATAGGTTTCGGGCACTTTTACATAGGCGGACATAGTGTATCACGTTCAGAAAAAAATCAGCTTTAATTTGAAATATACGCCATGAGTGTACGCTATGAGTGTAGATAAACTGCGGTGGGATCTTAGACTATAAGATTTTTTTATTATTGATGTGACACATTGAGGGAAGAATATGTTAATGAAATTCTGATGGAGGCGGGGAGTACACCAAAATATGGTACATCATGCATTTTGCATAAGAATATGTTTAAGAAAAAAGGGAGTTGGGCTGAGGTAAAGTATGACACTTTATGACAAGGGGATCAAAAATGTTGAAAAAAGTGTAACATCATTCATGGACAGCCCATTTTCAGGCCACAGTGACTTCCTGTGACCTCCTATCAAGGCATCCCAAGAATAATTCTTTAACTTGATGACACTGCAACTCTTTCAAGGTTTTGCAGCTGCATAATTGTATAATTTTCTGATGTATTAAAGCTTATATTTTCTTCTTTTAGGACTTTTTAGCGGAAACTTTTCTCAGCATACCTGACAGTGAATTAGCAGGTTCTACTATTTCTGAACATTCCTTTGAATCTAATTGTCAAACCAAAAATGATGTAATCACTGAACAAACTGAGAGTTCCCAGCAATATGTTTCATCCATTGAAAACCGAGAAAAGGAAAATGTAAGAGTTGGTGCCCTAAGTTTATCATGTGATGAAGATGAGAGATTAGATAAAAATATTTTTAGTACTTTAGTTTCTTCTACCCCATTAGCAAGCAACAATAAACAAAAATCAAGTATCATTCATTCCCCAGATAAAGAGTCGGGAAACAATGTCTGCCAGGAGAACATCATTAATTCTCCTTCCAGTGAGAAAAAAGAACCAAGCTTTGACTTTTTAAAACCAAACATTAAAGATAAATTTTGTGTCAAATCTGACACTTCAGTGAGAAAAACAATTGAAAATAAACCGTGCCATCTCGATGGCAGTCCATTTTCTAATAAGCTTTTTTCTGGAGTCGTTTCAAGTGCCAAGAAAAGAAAATTTTCTGGGCCAGCTGGACTCTTACCTGCAACAGTAAGTTCATATTCTGTTTTTATGAATCCCATAAATTGTCCTCTTTTATATGTAATCTTTTTTTTTTTTTTTTCAAATCCACCAACTTAAATTCAGTGCAAGATTTGAAATGTAAACCAGTGCCCTCAACCTCAGGTTATGCTCTCCCATCCCTCCTTTGAATGCTGACATGAGGTCTCCTCTCTCATATATGTTTAATACGTGTATGAGGTACTAAACCAGCCCTTAAAGAAACCTTTGCTAACCGACTTCCCTAGAGACATCACAACCACACTCGCCCGACTCAGAACGGAGCAAGGGAATAAAGATACTTCCTGACGGGACAAGGACTCATCCTTGCTGCAAGAACTGTGCCGAAACTCAACTTACATCAAGACACATTTTTGAATTTCCAAACATTACTGCTGCTATCTTGAACCTTGGCTTGCTATCAGATCGAGATATGTTGCAGGAGACCCTCTACAGCCCTGAGGCACCGAAGCTGGCAGCTGCGGGCCTTCGACAATATTTAGCACAATGCCTAGACACGACATCATCATCATCACCTGTATGAGGTCACGCCCCATATGTATTTGAAACGTGGGTAATACGAGCAGTACAATAAGGAACTGGAGTTGATTAGAATAGCTGAAACTAGTTAATAATAGATAAAGATCTAGGTTATTGCAGACGAAATTTTCCTTTACAACAAGGAATTTTGTTTTGAATATATTATTACTAAGACATATGAAATCCTAGAAGCAAAAATAAATAGTTTTTTTTAGATAATCGGGGATCTGGGTTAGATTGGCATACCGTACACATTAGTCATTTTCACAACATTAATTTGATAGCTGACTCTGTTATTTAATATTTACATGTGACCACTTGTGAATAGATTATTTTTTGTGTTATTACTTTTTATACCCTCACACCTCTCATGAAATTCTTCTATGCCCCAGGTAAAATATAAATGATGTAATTAATAGTTAAATGTTTAGTAGGAGCTCATTGAACTTTTTAGTGATTTCTTATAGTTCTGTTTGAGCTCTTGCTACTTGTAGCAATATAACATGTAGTACATAATATATATTTTTGTAGTTAAATATTTTTCAGTAATAGGAAACACTTAGTTGATTTTTATGGTAAGTCATTTTAGTATTTAGCTTCTGAGCTTTAATATATTTTTTAAAGCAAAGAAAAAGCACACTTGCAGATGAAATTCCATTTTTGATTTTTTTTTTTCTGTTATAAAAGTGAATTTGATTGTAAATGAGTAAAAAATTTGAAATAAAAATGTTTTTAGTTTAATGTTCTTCTGTATAGATTTATAAAATATATATATTTTAAATTTTTAGCAAGATGAAGCATTGATGAAGCAACCATGCTCTTCTGGGGAAACTCGCAGGTCATCGATTGTCTCTATTTACAATGATGATTATCAAGTAATTGTGGTTTAGCTCTTAAGATGAAATATAGTGGCTCACAAAGGTGTTCGTACACTTACCATTTTCAATGAAATAGAGCATTTATAATTAATTAACCCTTCACTGCATTTTTTTTTTTATATTTTAATGAAAAAATCATATGTTACCTTTTAAATAGCCCTGAGTTCAGGAAAAATGAAGAAAAAATTAATCTTAAAAATTTGTGCCAAAAATGATGTTTTAACTGTTTGTTTCACGTATGGCACAAAGCACTTATTATAAGCTTATACCGATTCCTTACCGAGTGTTTTGTGCCATAAGTGGAACAAACAATTTTTACCACTAAGTACAGCATTGATATCTAAACATTTTTAGAACAAAGGAAATAATGATTAAGCACACCTCTTACTGTAATGCAGACATTCTATTTTTCAAAAGCAAGAACTGTAATACCTAGACTAGTGCAACTAACTAGTGCATAAAAATCACACTAAAATGTTATAGCAATGTTCCAGAAGGGGCACAATGCTCAGTTTAACTGCATTTAAAAATCATAGGAATATATGAGAGTTTATTTGGTTTGTGGCCAGATCAGGCACACCATGCAGTGAAGGGTTAAAATTTATATTTTGGAATAGGGGTTTAATAGTAAAATCTATGATCTATTCTTAACAAAGCTACATGAAGTATTTTAAATTAACAAAACTTGATCTTTAAGAAATTAATAATCAAAAAGTACACTTTTGTGAGCCACTGTATGTTGGTTTTAATGTCATTTTCCAGGCTTTTTTGAGACAATTTCTTCCATATTTATGGTGCTATTATGCTGTTTATGTTCTTTCTTAACCATATCTGATTTCTTTCTGTGGCATCTTATTCAATTAAATAATGCTCATAGACAATTTGCCTTTCAGAACAGAACTAAGTTTTAACCAAAAATTATTTTTTGAAGTAAAAGTAATTGAACAATTAAAAACAAATGAAAAAGGTCGTAAAAGAAAAGCTTATAAAAATGTATAAATGTTGCTTCTTTTTATGTTATTCACTTAACTTTCTTAATCAGCAAAAATATAATGCAAAAACTGTTCCTTTAAAATTTGGTGATTTATTCTTGGAAAAAGTGTATACCCTCTAAATATGCTAGAATACTTGACAGTTCAAAATTTTCAAGTATCCTTTGTTTCGTACCTAATTGTGATTTTTATAGTTTTTAAATATCTCGTAGTGAAATGTTGTTTTTTTTTCATGTGATGAACTTTTCATTCTCACCTTGTAATTGTCATCGTAAAAAATACTGAGAGATAATTTCATAAAAGTGACATCTTTCAATAGTTCCGTGATTGCTATACCTTTAATAAAACTTTTCTTTTGCCAACCACAAATGTCCAACCGCTAATCTTTGTATTGTTTTAATAAATAAGAAAAAACCTAGTTAGGTATATCACTATAATCATTTTCTATATGTATCTATTTTCTTGACTGCAAAATTTAAGTGTGTAGTCGTTTTGGATTTTAAAAAATTGAAAGTTTTGTAATAAAAAACTTTGAAATTAAAGTGGTTTACATCACAGAATAGTAGAACTTTATAGTTAAGTTACTTAAATTGTATAAAAATTATTTTTATATTAAGTTAACAACATTAAAAATTGTATGATAAATGTTATATAAATTGTTAGCAATGGGTTAAAAGCTATCTTTAAGGAGGAAATGCAAAAAGAAAAGACAAAAAAAAAGGGGAGGGGGTGTGGGATGATGAGAAAAAAAATCACAATGAAAAATATTTAATAAATTAGTGTTTTTCAAGGTTAAAAGTTTATTTTCTTTCTAATTTATAAAAACTGTAGAAGATATCCTTGAAAAAGTATTTGTTTAATTCCATGCAATTTTCGTAGCAGAACATAGCTAGTTCTCAATATACCCCTGAAGCTTTGCAGTGTGGTCCATGGAAAACACTTCAAGCTGATATTTCATCCTGTCTACATAATTTTTCAAGCTCACAAAACTTCACCATTCGTCGAATTCTTCTTGAGGTGAATCGTTTTGCTTAAATTTTGTCAATTTTCCTATCAACCAAATATTTTAAATAAATGATATTCCCTGATATATAAAATGAATGTTTAAATGTTACTGAGGATATATTTATATTTTTCTGTCCTTTGTGTGTCTCAAACCACTAGTTCATTAAAAAAACAAAATATCTTTCAAAATTCGCATTCATTATGTTGAAGATTATTGTATTTGGAAACTTATATTGTATTTGGAAAATTAATATTTGCTAATTTAACTTGTTAGTATAAATTTTTTATCGACTTCACAAAATAATTAATTAAATATATTTATTGCACTTACTGATTTAAAAGTTATTATACATTTTACTATATTTAATTTATTTTTTTATGTGAAAATTTTATACTAGCAATTTTCAGTCATCTTTGGTTTTGAAGCACTTGTAATTTAGTTTACTCAAATGACAAAAATAATTGTCGTTAGTTCATTTTCAGGATGTTTATTAAGTTTAAGGCTCATTTTAATAACCAGTCATTCCATTTAACGTTATATAGTGGTCTCCAACCTAGCGTCTCCGATTGCAATAAAATTTTAGAGATGTACTGTTACCTTTGAAACTAACATATGTAAATTTTCCAAACCCAAGATCCTTATCCTGAGGATCTAGAATTCCTGAAACAATAGGCTCCAAAATGTCAAAGCAGATTTGTTACACAAATTGCCATAACTAAGTTGTTGAAATGGCTAAGTTTGTTGAAACTTTTACACTCGAGCCCTGAAATTTTGCAAGCCTAAAGTACTTTTGATAGTAAATTCAAGTATTTTTGTGGGTTTCAGCTCATTAGCTTTTGTGTAGCATGCATGTAAACTCTTGACAGAACTTGCTGGGAAATGTTTTTTTTCTGAATTTTAGATTGTCATAAATTTTGAATAAAACTAATTCAAAAGCTTGTATTTTTTAATTATATTATTTATTTAATTATATTACCAAAGTACTTATTTTTTAATATTTCTTTTGTGGATTTTATTCTGTTTTTCATACTTGCTCACAAAATGCAATTTCACTAAAATTTAGTTTTTTGACACTAGGGTTTTAGACAGGACAGTTCAAACCAAGGTTTTTACCGTTGTTCAAACCGTAGGGTCCAAAATCTTGCCACCTCTGTCTGTGGAACCCAGCTCTTATGTTATCACTAATATTAAGTCTTAACCGGATTTTGATTTCTGCGGCACTTCCATGGAGCATAACTCTCATGTGAAACAAGGGTGACTGTAGTTATAAATCTATCATATCACATATATGCGCTTGATCTACACTCATGTGAAGTTTCTTCATCAATTTAGGAAGTTTTACCGTATTATACCGCATAAGCCGGTATGCTGCGAAATTGGGGGGTCACTAGATTTTCAATAGCTCTTGCCTGGTCTTTTCTGGCATGCCAAAAAAACCAAGGTTAAAAAAAATATATATAATAATTTAACAAAAAAACAAATATATTCAACTTTAAAAATAAATATAAGTTCAATACTGCTGTGATAAGTGCAGAAGTCATATCTGCATTTTTGATCAAAATTGAATTATTGTCATTTGGTGATTCTTCGTAACCATATACTACCTAGATTCATTGTTTTATGATCATCTGTGAATAGAAAGCAGTTTTTCTTTAAAAATAGGAAAAAGTGGCATCTAAATTAGTTATTTTATAAAAGCATAAAATTTTTCACATCAGTTTCTCACCGAGCGTTGCTGCATATACGACTTTATTCGTAGTACAGTAATATGCATATAGATCATTCTATTAGTATCAATAAACAATTTAATTTTGAAAAATGTTAATTAACTATCGCGAAATAACGCACCATCCAACCACCATATTTTTTTTTCATCTTGGAAACTTGAAGTTTATTGGTTTTGTTTTTAAGAAAGAGGTTGCTTTGGGAATTTGGTTTTATTTTTTCTAGCAGTGCTTTGCTTTGAGGTTGAAACTGAGCGAAGAAATTCTCTTCTGTTTCATTGCAAAATGAACTTTGAGTTATCCAGAAAATTCGGATTTCCAGGCATGCTGGTCGATCTCATTTTTTCTGCCATGCTGGCTAATGTGGGGTAATACAGCAGTTTTTTTAATACTGTCGTCCCTGCTTAATCGGATAAACGAATATCCCGCTTATACGAATAAAATATCTCGGAACCAATGCCATAGATGTAATGTAAAAGATCCCCGCTCAATCGAATATTCCGTTTAATCGAATAAGATTTCTTGGAACCAACAGTATTCGTTTAAGCGGGGCCAACAGTATGTCTTAAATCTTTTGAGTGCAATATCTCTCAGAGACTTCTGGCAGCTTTTTCTCAGCTCGTGTTCGGAGGGACCCAGGTTCGATCCCAGCTGATCAAAGATCCACCGTCTTGATTAATGGTGGCTGGGGGACGTTAAAAATGTAGTGGTCACAAAGTTCTCCAAGTGAAACGATACCTCTGGAAGAGCTGAACCAAGGGTTTGCTCTGCCCTTGGTCTGGTTCAAAAAAAGAACAGAGTGCTCTTCAGGGCCCTATCCCAGGTAAACCACGAGTTGTGGTAGGTATGGGGGACCCTGGAGTGTGTGGAGTGGAGTGGAGCTTTTTCTTAGAGAATCATCTAGACACCTTCATTTACCGAAGAAATATTATTTTGCCTTTGATTGTTGCAGTGTCTTCAAGTTCTGCAACAATTTACTTGTAATTTATTAACAGAGATAATTTGTGACAAAAATTGTGTGACCATTATACTAAGCATTGAAAAAATTAACTCTAATTTTAAAAGGTAAAGAAGAAATAATTCAGTAGACGGTGTGTTAAGCAATAAAAGATTATGCATATGTATCAAATTCTTGTGGTGGTTATAATATTTCCTCAGTATCATCAGTGCATGACATCAAGTAATCTTTCCTCCTTCTGCTTTTCAGTCATCTAAGAAAAAAATGCCCAAGTATATGGTGATTCCAATCCTTTGTATTCTAATCAAGAAAATCAATGTGAAAGATGTTAACGCCAAATCAGTTTTCATGGATGAGACAGGTGTGTTGCAGTTTCTTCACTCTTTTATTTCATTACATTTTTCAGCAGGAAACTTATGTTAATATTTTCAAAAATCTCGTAGGTGAAATTAACGGGAAAATCGACAAAGAAGTGGTGGAAAAATATGGAAAAGAGATTGTGGAAGGCTCTGCTGTGATATTGAGGAATGTAGGTGCTTTATTTATTTGCAATTTGTTTGTGTAAGCTTTCTGTTGTATGTTTTAGTTTTCCTAATCAATCAGTAATTGAAAATTTTTAGTTTGCCTTATGTAATTGATAATAAATTAAATTTTTCTCATTTATCTTAGTACGTAAAAAGGCTTTTAAAAAGAGTTTTAATTTTATGTCTTGATTCTGCTTTTGTAACTGTCAAACTTTAGGGGGTGTCCTTTCCTTTTCTGTGTCCTTCAATGTTAACCAGAAAAGATTTGAATGTGTTTAAAACTTTGTCTGTGTTTTGAGATTCATCTTAATCTGAGGTGTAATCTTGGGGCTGGTTATTCTTATTACTTTTTAAATTTTCATTCGGAAATTAGTTTTGCAATTTGCCTGTTCATATTTTTTTTTTTTTACAGGATATTATTATTTCCTGGTCAGAGCAAAAAGAAATAATTGCATTTTACTTAGTATGAAAGTGTAATACTGTCGGCCCCGCTTAATCGGGTAACGGATAAACGAATATCCCACACATACAAATAAAATATCGTGTACACGAATAATTCCCGTGCCATAGACGCACTGTTAAAAATCCCCCACTTAAACAAATACCCCGCTTAAACGAATAATATTTCTTGGAACCAACAGTATTCGTTTAAGCCGGGCCGAGAGTATGGTTTTAGCCGTTTATTTTTAAATGCATAAACTAGTTTTCTAAATTTTACTTAGAATTGCTACTATTCAAGTAATCAATATGTACAGTATAACTTCGATTTAACGATACCCGATTTAACGATTCCCCCTATTTAACGATACATTTCATTGGTCCCGACTCATAGGCCTTGAATTTAATGTTAAAACTTCCTCAATTTAACGATAGCTTTCCTCGATTTAACGATGATATCGGGCAGGGCCAAATTATCCTCTCGTCAAAAATACAGTAGTATATGTTTAAAATATTTTTCTAACTATTTTACTTGCAACAGCATGAGCTCATGTTCCAATAGTAAAAAGATTCATCCTTCAGTAACGTCCAAACTTCTAGCATTCCAAGCAAAATTTTTTTGCACCTTGAGAGGAGAGTGATCAGTCGAAAAAAAATGAGGTTGAAAAAAGTGAAATTTTCTCAACACGAGAAAACAAAGATCGATGAAATAACTTTGGAAATAATATAAATGCGCAGCTCTCTTAAAGAAGCAAAATAACGTGTACTTGTTTAAGCGTTCACTTAATTATCAATAGTTTAATCCGTTTAACTTATAAGTATGTTTTCTCGATTTAACGATATCCTCGATTTAACGATAATTTTTTACAGTCCATCGGCAATCGTTAAATCGAGGTTATACTGTAAATAGTTTAAAAGAATGTTATTATTATTTAACCTTTCATTAAAGAAACTGAAAACTGCATATTAGATCATAGAGGCCCTTGAATTTGCAAAAATCTTAAGTAATACTGTAACCAAAATGGGCATCTTATTTTTCTGTATTTATTACTCTTATATTTTTCAGGTGACATCTTTGTGCAATGTGTTAATACTTAAGTGCAAAAACTTAGTGTCAATTTACATGGCAGATGGGACTGCCAAACAAGTACAAGATCTGGACTCTGTTTTGGAAGCCACTGCATCAGTTGAAGATGTCGCATGTGAACGGTTAATGCCGCCAAAATTTGGCACAGCTAATTTTCAGCATTCTCCAGGCACAACTAATATTTCCAACAAAAGTTTAACAGTTCCTTTAAAAACATTAAATTCAAACTATAAAAACTCTTTTAAAAGCTCAAATGGAAAAATGACTAACAATTATGTTAGCACTTTTACACCAAAGGGAGGAAGTAATCACTCAGAAGTTATCAATGAGATTGTTTCTGAAAATGAAAATCTGGACACCAATGGTTGCATGGGTATGTGATAATTACTTTTGTTTTGAAAATTGTTTTTGTGTTATTCTTATTAAACATCTTGTCACAAGTTATACTGCTGGTCAGGGACATCATTTCAAGTTTTCCTGGGAAGGGGGGGGGGGCAAAGGGTCCAAACACAATGCAGTTTCATTGGAAAGCATTAAAAACCACGCCCACTTATTATAAGTGTTCGTAGTTTTTAATGAAACTTTGCACATTAAGGTAGAACTTAAAAATGAAGTTCCGTGTTTTGTCATTTTTTAGTTGTAAAGATTATCTACCTTTGCATCTGCATGTAACAAACTTTGGAAATAATTATTTAAGTTACCAATGAAATATTAGTTTCCGAGAAATGACCCTGATGCAATTTTGATTGTTGCCCTGCTACATTCAAGTAATCGACCACTGTGGAATGTAAGTAAACAAATTCAAGTTTGAAGTAAAACACATTGAAAGATCAGATCTAAGGTAGTGCTTTCATTGAAATGTTTTTTTGAATCATGCTATATTCTAACACCACCAGGGCTACTAGTACCATTTCTTGCCCTAAAACAGATCAGTTCTCTTGCCATTTGCACTAGTTATCTCCAAATTTTTAGTTTTAGCTTGGTATTCATTGCCTCAATAGTGCTCACCTTGCATCTTAAAGTTGATTGCTAACACTATCTCACACTGAACTACTTTCTTTTTCAGATGATTTTGATGAGCTTTTAGGAAATCTTGATGAAACATCATTCCTTGATGCTTGAATGTATTTAAATAGATGTGCAGAAATGTTATTGTGGATTGTACAGATTAGTAGATGGTTGAAAATTTTGTACTTATGTAAACAGAAGAAAATCATATTTGAAGTCCATAAAATGATCATTAAATGTCTAACTCTGCTCTGTATATATATTTCCTACATTTACTATATTTCACATGTATTTATTCTCGGGAAAGAATCAGTTAGCCCATTACTTGGGGTTTTTTTTCATTCTTTTAAGCATTAAGTCCATTGTCTAATGCTTGGAGAGTGTGTTTGAAATTTAGTCAAGATGTAATGCTTAAAAGCAAAATGTCATTCGACAAAACTCACAAACTGGGTACTACTTTCTGGTTTAACTTTTATCTGAGAGATCACATACTCGAGATAAATTCTGCCTTTTTGTATTTTGCATATAGCCGCTCTAAGGTCTTTAAAAAAGAGCCATTTTTGTAACAATCTTGACAATATCTATAGTAAACGTTTTATGCAAATGAATATATAGTTCAGTTTTTTGTTTTGTTGCACAAATGAGCAATTTTCCTGTGTCTTTGACTTATCCTGTAGTCGTAAAAATTATCTAGATGGCGACTTTCCAAAAAAGACTGCATAGAGGGTTCCTTTATTTTTTTTTACTGCCTGTAGTTTCCTCTACAATTACAAAGATTTACTCCCGAGAGACGCAGTGATGCCTGTAGTAAGGTATATAGTCCGTGGAGTTAGTGCAAACATATTTCATTTCCGGATACCAGTCTGAAATTTTATGTGGGGCTTAAATTCACATAGGAGGACAAAAAAACGCCGGGAGACATTTGATCGGAGGTCAAGGTCATTCCGTGATGACGTCATCAAAATGGCCGCTTTTACAGGTAAATACGTTCGTTTAACTGCTTAAAACTCCATCATAGATTGAAATATTGCAAAACTCAAATATATCATCTGAAAGCACTTTAAAAGAGCTATTTAGAAAGATTTAATTTTCCTTTCTGAGGTAGAGTTCTCACCTGTAATGACGTTATCAAAATGGCCGCTTTTACAGGTAAATAAGTTTGTTTAACTCCCCCTATAACTCCATCATAGATTCAAATATTGCAAAACTCAAACATATCATCTGAAAGCTCTTTAAAAGAGCTATTTAAAAAGATTTAATTTTTCTTTCTAAGGTCAAAGGCCCACCTGTGATGACGTCATCAAAATGGCCGCTTTTACAGGTAACTACGTTTATTTAACTCCCCTTAAAACTCCATCATAGATTCAAATATTGCAAAACTCAAACGTATCATCTGAAAGCCCTTTAAAAGAGCTATTTAGAAAAAAATAATTTTTCTTTCTGAGGTCAAGGGCCCACCTGTAATGACGTCATCAAAATGGCCGCTTTTACAGGTAAATACGTTTGTTTAACTCCCCCTAAAACTCCATCATATATTTAAATATTTCAAAATTCAACTATATCATCTGAAAGCGCTTTAAAAGATCTATTTATAAAGATATAATTTTTCTTTCTGAGGTCAAGGGTTCACCTGTGATGACGTCATCAAAATGGTCGCTTTTGCAGGTATATACGTTCGTTTAACTGCTTAAAACTCCATCATAGATTCAAATATTGCAAAACTCAAATACATCATCTGAAAACTCTTTAAAAGAGCTATTTAGAAAGATTTATTTTTTCTTTCTAAGGTCAAGGGCCCACCTGTGATGACGTCATCAAAATGGCCGCTTTTACAGGTAAATACGTTTGTTTAACTCCCCCTAAAACTCCATCATAGATTCAGACATTGCAAAACTCAGATATATCATCTGAAAGCTCTTTAAAAGAGCTATCTAGAAAAATTTAATTTTTCTTTCTAAGGTTAAGGGCCCACCTGTGATGACGTCATCAAAATGGCCTCTTTTACAGGTAAATACGTTTGTTTAACTCCCCTGAAACTCCATCATAGATTCAAATATTGCAAAACTCAAATATATCATCTAAAAGCTCTTTAAAAGAGCTATCTAGAAAGATTTATTTTTTCTTTCCAATTTTAAGGGCCCACCTGTGATGACGTCATCAAAATGGCCGCTTTTACAGGAAAATACGTTCGTGTAACTCCCCCTAAAACTCCATCATAGATTCAAATATTACAAAACTCAAATGTATCATCTGAAAGCTCTTTAAAAGAGCTATTTATAAAGATTTAATTTTTCTTTCTAATTTTAAGGGCCCACCTGTGATGACGTCATCAAAATGGCCGCTTTTGCAGGTAAATACGTTCGTTTAACTCCCCCTAAAACACCATCATAGATTCAAATATTGCAAAACTCAAATATATCATCTGAAAGCTCTTTAAAAGAGCTATTTAGAAAGATTTAATTTTTCTTTCTGAGGTCAAGGTCCCACCTGTAATGACGTCATTAAAATGGCCTCACATGACGTCATCACAGGTGGGCCCTTGACATTAGAAAGAAAAATTATATCTTTCTAGATAGCTCTTTTAAAGAGCTTTTAGATGATATATTTGAGTTTTGAAATATTTGAATCTGTGATGGAGTTTTAGGGGGAGTTAAACAAACGTACTTACCTGTAAAAGCGGCCATTTTGATGACGTCAGTACAGGTGGGACCTTGACCTCAGAAAGAAAAATTAAATCTTTCTAAATAGCTCTTTTAAAGAGCTTTCAGCTGATATATTTGAGTTTTGCAATATTTGAATCTATGATGGAGTTTTAAGCAGTTAAACGAACGTATTTACTTGTAAAAGCGGCCATTTTGATGACGTCATCACGGGTGAGCCCTTGACCTCAGAAAGAAAAATTAAATCTTTCTAGATAACTCTTTTAAAGCGCTTTCAGATGATATAGTTGAGTTTTGCAATATTTAAATCTATGATGGAGTTTTAGGGGGAGTTAAACAAACGTATTTACCTGTAAAAGCGGCCATTTTGATGACGTCATTACAGGTGGGCCCTTGACCTCAGAAAGAAAGTTTAAATATTTCTAAATAGCTCTTTTAAAGAGCTTTTAGATGATACATTTGAGTTTTGCAATATTTTAATCTATGATGGAGTTTTAAGCAATTAAACGAACGTATTACCTGTAAAAGCGGCCATCTTGATGACGTCATCACGGGAGTTCATGACCCCTGATCAAGTGTCTCCCGGCGGTTTTTTGTTTTCATATATGTACCTAAGCTCTGTACCAAATTTCACACTGGTATCCAGAAGTGAAATATTTCGGCTGTTTTTGTCGCTAACTCCACAGACTAATATATAATACCTTATATATACCTTATACAGGGTGTTTCAGAATTCGACGGCAAAAATTTAAGGGGAGATACTACACACCAGGACAAATAATATGACATAAAAAAGTGGGGGTCCAAAATGATTTCCGACGGAGATAGGGGCGGTTAAAGTTTAGGGTCAAAAATTTATAAAACACGGAAAAATTGATCGATTCTTTCGCTGCTTTCACTCAAAATATTCTTAATAGATGTTCTTTCTCGAAAAAAAATTGATGAAGATTAATTTCAAAAATTGTCGACAGAGGGCGCTTTTGACTTTGGAACTAAAAACAACTACTTTTTACCGGCTTTTTTTTTTTTTTTTGTATTTTCGTAACAGATTCCAAAAGTTTAAACTCAAACTTGAATTTTGAGCCTAAAATATCAACTTATTTCGGGTATTAAGTAGCGAAAAACTCGGACCAAACTTAAAAAATCGTGTTTTTCTGGTTTGAAACTTGCCGTTTCGTGTAAAAAAAAAAGAAAAAACATTTTTTTTTTTGAAAAAAAATTGTGGATTTTTTTTTTAAAGTTTCGAAAGTATGCATCTGGTTTTATTTTCTCATTATTAGTGTCGCCAGATAATTTTATTATTTTTTTTTAAACACGAAACGGCAAGTTTCAAACCAGAAAAGCACGATTTTTTACGTTTGGTCCGAGTTTTTCGCTACTTAATACCCGAAATAAGTTGAAATTTTGAGCTCAAAATTTAGGTTTAAGTTCAAACTTTTGGAATCTGTTACGAAAATACAAAAAAAAGCCGGTAAAAAGTAGTTGTTTTTAGCTCCAAAGTCTAAAGCGCCCTCTGTCGACAGTTTTTGAAATTAATCTTCATCAATTTTTTTCGAGAAAGAAAATCTATTAAGAATATTTTTAGTGAAAACGGCGAAAAAATTGATCAATTTTTCCGTGTCTTATAAATTTTTGACCCTAAACTTTAACCGCCCCTATCTCCGTCGGAAATCATTTTGGACCCCCACTTTTTTATGTCATATTATTTGTCCTGGTGTATAGTATCTCCCCTTGAATTTTTGCCGTCGAATTCTGAAACACCCTGTATATACCCTTTCATCCTGTAATTTCTGTGCATCCCCTTTTGGACTTATTTCTTATATCATTATCTTTATGTATAAAAATGAATGAATGTATGTATCTATAAACCCGTGTATGTATGTATGTCCTTTATAGACTCAAACTTTACGTCGGAATTCACTAAAAATTTCACAATGTGTTTGTGTCCTCACTGGGCACATCAAAAGACCAATTAGAAAAAAAATCTTACTGGTAGCTCTTTTTTTTATTCCAAGTTTAGTTGAAACTTCCACATAAAATCTCTAATTTTTAAAGGCTTTCCCCCATTCTAATCATTATTTTTTAGTGTTTTATCTCAACTTAACTTCAATAGCTAATTTTGCGTTTGATATTGTCTTTGTTTTGCATGGTTTTCTGAGGCTTCTCTCACTTCAAATAGTTAAGCAATGTTTCTTTCGGGAATATTCACCCTTGAATATATAATACTTCTGTTTTTATTTTTTTCAAAAGTAGAAACACAATTTTGTAGAAAATCATAATATAAATAACACATTTAACATAACACATCAGGTTCTCCTTCAAGCAGATTTAACTGACCAAGTTGACATAAAAATACCTTTTTGGATTTTGCATGTTACAATTTAACCCGTGCTACGTCGGGCATATCCGCTAGTTGTTAATAATGTTAACCGCAACACCAAGACAGGATCTGATGGGAAGGGGGGGGGGGACTCCAAATCTACAAGATGTGTATGCAAAGGAAATATTTCGGTTCTGTACTGCTTTTGATTGTAAAATTAGCTACATTGAACAATAGAAAAAATTTAACCAACTCAATCGTCTAGTTGGGCACATTGGGCTCAGAATCGAAAGGTCTGTGTCCTAATCTCAACTTTGCAGGTCTGCATTCTGCTCTACTTTTTTCGTTTTTTAAAGTTTAGCACATTTAGAATTCAGAACTATAAATTACTAAATCCACTGAAATTTTGTTTGCCTTAAATGTTACAGAATGCGAATCCCCATTTCGAGGAAAAGCAGGTGAACAACAGTTTATCTGAGACTCTTTACACTGCACCTGTTCTTTCCTAATTCTAGGTGTTTGTAGTATTTTTTCCAGAGTTTTGGGACCTAGGTCAATTTTACACCCATGGTACTCAGAAAATAACTCTTATGTTGCTCATGATTTAAAATGTAGATTATTTTAGAATAAAAAATCTGGTAATGAACCCCACACTAATTCTTTTTACATGTAAATTTCTTAACGGTAATTTATGTCATCCTTGATTACGCCAGGGGAGGGAGGAGGCGATACCCAAGACCCCCTACCTCCCCCTCAATTAATTTTACGCTTGTTAAAACCCTGGTTATAATTTAAGTTCTTAAGCTATGCCCCCCCCCCTCATCTTAGCCACTGATGCTATACGCCAGAGTTTCCCAAAGTGTGATCTATGGGTCCGTGAGCACATGCAAAGGGGTCCGCTGTGCTATCCTGATAAAATGTAAAAAAATAGTTGCAATTGAAGGACAAGCAACAATATTTTATTTTAAAACGAAAGCACATTTATAGGGCACATTATTTTAACCCATTTACGCCCAAGTTTTTTTTAACAATTTTTATCTGCTTAAAACTCTTTGAGCCCTGCTCCACATCAGCGTAAAACGGGACCGAAAACTAAGGCAGAAACCGAAAATCCGAGTACTTTCCATAGGAACACTATTTGCTCCATTTTATGTTTCTGCTTTAAGTCAATGTGGAGCAGGGCCCTTACTTGGAATGGTTTACATACATTTTAGGCTTAAAATAGTTCGCCGTTGCCATATTTATTAAGTTATTTAACGTCCTCTTTATGGGATATTTTGCAGATATGTGAACAAAATACGACCATACTTGACTTTACTAGTGCAAAGTAACATTACAGAAGGCATCTGAGATCAATTTTAAGAAAATCATTTTAAAATAGTTTAATTTTATGTAAAATAAGTTCGCAAAAAAAACTTACTTTCTGTATAGAGAAAATTACAACCTTAAGGGGGCACAAATAAGCAGGGATACTGTAAACACGTGTTTCGGCGTAACAAGGAATGCCTTTTTCAATGCAATTTTTTTCCCCCTTAACGTTGTAATTTTCTCTACATCAATAGCACAAAGGTATTTGTAAACTTAACTTTCTGTGGCTACCCATGCTGGATCGTTGCTCGACTGATTTGTCTGAAAATAGCTGTCAATAAATAAGCTCTAATGTCCAAATAGTGGCTCTAACTAGTTTTCTCAAGAAGAAGGACTATTTAACTTGTGAAAAACAGCTTTAGTAAAACGATATACCCATTACAGGTTTTCGTATGCAGTAACTAACAAGCTTCCCGTTTTTAGGACACTGGGCATAAATGGGTTAGTAAAAAAAAAATTCTTTACGTACGCAGGCGCAGCAAACGCACAGAAGCCCTCGATTTTAGCACATGTTGGACACCTAATCGAGTTTCGAACTGATTCTTACTTCCATAGCTTACAATAAAGTAATGAAAACTACACACAAGTTTTAAAGATATACAGAACAAGGAAATAATTGAAAAACAAATAATACAAACCTAAAAACGTATTTTAAATAAAAGTTTTTTTTTGTTTTTTTTGCCGTATGAAGGGGAGGGGTCCGTGGTGATCTGCTTTTTGGGAACCGCTGCTATATGGGTGATTCTACGCTATTTGAATTCAGACGGCCGATGGAAAAACCTCACGTGAAACTGATAGTATCAATGTTTTTGTATACTTAAGCATTAAAGACTAGTGTCTTTTATATGGACCACCTAATTAATTAACTACAACTATTTTATTTTAGCATTAATAACTGAAAATAGTCATAAATGTATACTCCCCTGGCTTGTTCAAATACTAGTTTTTATACAAACATTTTCGACGTTCATTTTTTGTTAACTTGACCCAATGTTTTTTACCATAATCATACACTTACATTAACATAGAAACATATTTCATGCATAAACATTGTAAAAATATTTATTTTCATAGTACAAACATACCTTTTTTCACGTACCATAACAGCAGTGTCACACTCACCTGGCGAATTTCAAAGACTGAAATTTAGCATAAAAAATGCAAACGAATGGCCTTGACTGCAAATAACCAGTACAATACTGAGTAAAGTTACAGGCTAGTTAAGTGGTTGAAAAAAAATCCGAATATTTTTGCATCGGTTCTGGTTGAAAGTGCCGAAAAGCGTACTGCGCCAGTCGCTGTAGTATTTCCCTTGGTAAGCATAAGTTTTTATATTTAATCGTTACCTAAATGCGCGTATGTACACTGAAGTGACAAAAGTCATGGGATAGCAATATGCAAATTTTCAGATGGCAGTAGCATCGCATAGAACAGGTATAAATGCGCAGTGCTTTTACAGAGCTTTCATTTCTGTTCAAGTTATTCATGTGAAGAGGTTTTAACGTGATGATGACCGCACGACGTGAATTAACAGACTTTGAACGCGGAATGTTAGTTGGAGCTAGACGCATGGGTCATGCCATTTCGGAAATCGTTAGAGAATTCAACATTCCCAGATCCACTGTGTCAAGAGTGTGCCGAGAGTATGAAATTTCAGGCATAACATCCCACCATGGACAGCGCAGTGGTCGACCGCCTGCACTTAAAGATCGAGACCGGCGACGTCTGCAAAGAGTCGTAAATTCTAACAGACAAGCAACACTGCGTCAAATCACCGTAGAAATCAATGTGGGACGTACAATGGACGTGTCTGCTAGAACTGTGCGGAGAAATTTGGATTTCTTGGGCTATTCCAGCAGAAGACCGACTCGAGTGCCTTTACTGACAGAACGACATCGCTTGCAGCGACTCTCGTGGGCACGTGAGCATATCGGTTGGTCCCTAGATGAATGGAAAACCGTGGCCTGGTCCGATGAGTCACGATTTCAGCTGGTAAGAGCCGATGGTAGGGTTCGAGTGTGGCGCAGACCCCACGAAGCCATGGACCCAAACTGTCAGCAAGGCACTGTTCAAGCTGGTGGTGGCTCCGTAATGGTGTGGGCTGTTTTTTCATGGCATGGACTTGGTCCTCTAGTGCGACTGGACCGAACATTGACTGGAAATGCTTATGTGCAGCTACTTGGAGATCACTTGCAGCCATTCATGGACTTCATGTACCCAAACAACGATGGGATTTTTATGGATGACAATGCGCCATGTCACCGGGCCACAACTGTTCGCAATTGGTTTGAAGAAAATTCTGGACAATTCCAACGAATGATTTGGCCACCTAGATCGCCCGACATGAATCCCATTGAGCATTTATGGGACACCATCGAGAGGTCTGTTCGTGCCCAAAATCCTGCCCCATCAACGCTTTCACAAT
The DNA here is from genome assembly GCA_038373865.1 of Uloborus plumipes. NCBI lineage: Eukaryota > Metazoa > Arthropoda > Arachnida > Araneae > Uloboridae > Uloborus > Uloborus plumipes. Next base: position 52,914 of record JAXGGA010003069.1, on the reverse strand, counting down.
TATGGACGTCTATCGAGACAGCATGGCTCAATATTCCTGCAGAAGACTTCCAACGACTTGTTGAGTCCATGCCACGTCGAGTTGTTGCACTTCGCCGGGCAAAAGGAGGGCCGACACGATATTAAGAGGTATCCCATGACTTTTGTCACTTCAGTGTATAATGTAATGCTTATTGTGTGCAGACATCACGGATTACGTGAAACTCTGGTAAGAAGAACGCATGATGTTTTTATAGGTAAGGTGTGATTTTGTCACTTCTCTGGTGTCACTCCCCTGGCAGTTTTGTTCCTCAAAAGAGTAAATATACATTACAATTGTGTTATAAGCATAATAAATTTCATTTTAAATCTTAATTGTCCCTGTTAATATAATTTTAATGAACGTAAAAAATGCAGGAAGTATTTTTATTTAGGATCTACGGTGCGACTTGTATGCAATGTATCGTGTTTTCAAGACTGATTTTTTTTTTTTTTTTTTTTTTTAATTACAAAGCGAAATTTTTTTTAAATACAGGTCTTATAGAAATGAGCTCATACTCTGATTCTGCACCAAAAAACAAGTGAAATAATAGTAAATCAAACCAGAATTCTGCCAATAGTGTCACTGCCCTGGCAAAGCATTTTCCCCTGGTATCGATAAACCACCCAAAAATAGGAATTTCGTCTGGCCCTTACCACTACAATCGTAAAAATAGCGGCCACTAGTGATATAATGAGAGTGAAATTAAACAGATTATTTTTTCTTTGGGGACACAAAAAACGCATTGATCGTAGAATCACCCATACACAAAAGCTAACGAGCTCAAACTCAATAAAGTACTAGAACGTAATAGCATCGAAAAGTATTTCAAGCTCAAAAAATTTCATTCTTCTTGGTGTGATACTTTTTCTTTCTTTCTTTCTTTCTTTTTTTTTTTTTTGCAACATTAGCCTGAACATGGCAATTCGTTTCGTAAAACTGATCCCCCTTCTGGAGCCCCCCCCCCCTCCTTTTTTTGTGGGAATCTAGATCCTCGGGATTTGGATTTTGGAAGATTAAAATTTGTATATGTTAGTTTCAAATACGTGTCTACCGCATAAAATTTCATCGAAATCGGAGATTGTCATGTAGGGACGACTTCAGATGACGTGGGTGGAATAATTCAATGTTTTAATTACATTTCGATTAAAATAACTTGATCTTCTTAGGTAAAACCTTCCGCGTATTTACGTATGCGTCAGGTTTTCTGTGATCTTACCAAAATAGGGGTGATAAGTAAGATAACAATAAGGGGAAGAATAACAAGAAGCATTTTGGTTTGGGGTCAAAATGTCGCGTGCCCAAAATGTCGCCGGTCCAAAATGTCACCAGTCCAAAATATAGCCGTTCCAAAATGACGCTAAGTGCATAGTACAGATTTAATGTAGCCAGTAATTCACAAATTCAATGCAGCGTAATTATGTAGCTCAATTTTACTAATAAGCTTATCACGGTATGATAAACACACCTGTTTAGGAACTTTTTTTAAACGTAGCAGTTTAGAAAATTAGATTAATTTATTAACAAAAATGTACCTAAATTGATTTCTTCTAAAGCTTTTAAATTATTTCAGTACCGAATTAATGATATAGTTTTTTCGGGGCTGTACTTAGGGCTCAGGAACGCTAAATTTCTTCCTTTTTAATAAGCTTCTATTAGTTTCACATGTTGGTTTGTTTGTTGGTGTGTTGTCGTAACCGGAGGGTCCCAGGCCGATCATATAGAGGGAGCCGAGACGATGAAAGATCCACCGTCTTTATTAATGGTGGCTGGGGGACGTTAAAAATGTTCGTGGTCACAAAATCCTCCAAGTGAAACGATACCTCTGGGGGGTGCTGGGCCAAGGGTTTGCTCGGCCCTTGGGCCTGGTTAAAAAATGAACAGAGCGCTGTTCAGGGCCCCATCCCGGTTAAACCACGAGTTGTGGTATGTACGGGGGGGAACCCTGGAGTGTGAAGTAAAGTGAAGTGAAAGTCAAAACCAACAAGTACGCAAGTCCAAATGCGTACTGGAGAACAGGTACTCTGCATCCATTCTTATCAACCCCTCCCGCGCCTTCGGCGCCAAATGAAATGAAATTGGGTGTGATTTTAGTGAGCATGGATTAAATAAGGTTGTGTTTTTTAAAACAAATTACGGCTGTTTTGAATGCGTTATTGCAACCAAAGGCTTAAAAATGCTTTTCAAGTTTCTCTAAATAGTATTTCGCACTTTAGAAAAACACGAGTTTACAAACCTCTTTTTTTTAACCGAGCGGGCTCGGTCCCCAGGTACTGCATATTATAAATGCAAGCAAACTTTGCGGATATTCAACAGTTTTGAAAATCTTTTGAATTTGATTTACTCTAAAACCGTATTTTTGAGTTTTTTTAAACTATATTTAGGATTAAATTTGCTGTAAAGGCTTTTTTTTCCCTTTTGCGAAAACGGAATACTGTTTAATCACCACACAGCTGACAGTTTTCTTCTAGAACATTTTCTTTAAGAGTAGGTTGGGGACATTTGAAATCAAATTAGGGATGTATTGAAGAACAGAACAGGGCACGCTCGTTCATGGAATTATTGCTTTCTTTGTAACAACTGTGTGGTGGAAGGGGAGGTGAAATGTCAAGAGGAAAAATGGTATCATATTCAACTCCACATTTAAATACTGATTGTAACGAAGGTACAGTGCCATGTCTGAGCTGATTAACGCCAGAAATGAATAAGCATCTCGCCCTTTAAGACCATTCTGAAACTAAAATGTTTTCTGAATACTTGCATTACTTCTTGATATAAATCACTCACACAATGAAAAATAAAAAAATCAATTGCTTTGCTTTATCGATGCTATGGCGTATCGTCTGAACGCTTCCTATGGGCCAATTTTTTATTTGATTTCGTCTGAACTAGGGGTGCGACATCGAAGGCAAGACATCGATGTTTTGAGACATCGATGCTGGAAAATAAGGACATCGATGGTATTGATACATCGACAAAAAAAACATCGATGTTTTCCAACATCGAAGTTTCAAAACATCGATCAGTTTTTCTTCAATTTCTTACAGATTTTAATGTAGTTATTTATCAGTTACTCCCCATTACAAGCGCCTCTTTATATCACTCAATTAGATACATCTTTTGTCTCCTGGAAAAACATTAATCGTAAGATAACGATGTCAGTTAAGAAAACTTTTTTCGGCGAGATATATACTGCAATTGTTGATTAACTGTATAACTTTTTTTGTCGCATATTTTTATAAAACTTTTTTTTTTTTGCTGAAATGTAAAACATCATCGAAAAAAGAATCAAATGCAAAACACTGATGTTTAAAAATCATTGACTGCAAATCATCGCTAGTTATTAAAAAAACTTTAATTGCAACTAGTGGTTAGAGAAATATGAATCTATTTTATTGCATCTTTTTATTATTTTTTGTTGAAATGTAAAAGGACATCGAAAAAAAAAGAAAACACTGAATGCGAAATAATAACAATTAAAAGGTAAAAAAAAAGGTGAAAGCAAATTTGAGATGTTTCAGAAATATCGAAAACAAAACATTGTAACTTTGTTAATATTGCGACTTTTTATTAAACATGAAAACTTTTTAATGAGTATGCTTATCGTATATTTTTCTTTGGCTTTCTTTGCTGGATTATAAAACATCGACATAGAAAGCAACATCAAACCCAAAACATTGACCCTCAATCATCGATGGTAAAAATAACGATGTTCTTCCAAAAACATCGATGTTTCCAAAACATTGACATCGATGTCACAGCCCTAGTCTGAACCTTCTTCATACAGAGTAATCACGCTATGCTGAAAACGTTCCATTACATTCTTGTATGTAAAAACTCCTTTGGAAGAACTAGCGGCAAAAACCAATCAACACTGAATCACATATTGGTACATGTATGTATCAAATTTTATTCTAATTCATGCAGTAAGTTTTGAGGTAGAGTCGCCCCCAAAAAATGGGTCACGCAGATACACACTTACAAATTTTCCTTTAAAAAAATAAACGGTAAAGTTGAATTCAGCACATGTCAGAACGTGTAAATTCTTCCAAATTGACAATTTTTCACTGATACAATACTTTCTTTTACACATTATATGTAGAAGAAAATAAAAACATCTCTATTATTAAATAATATAGACTTGCTTTCCTTCATGTAAGAAATTTTAACAAAAGCCAAGTTTCATACGTTGTATATCTGTCTTATTCATTTCATTGTTCTTCAACTTTTTTCTCAACACTTAAATTTTCTTTTCGATATCAATTAAACTTGTCTTGGGCTGCTAATCTATTCGTTTTAAAGTTGGTAGATAGCGAGTCACGGTGAAATAAGCTATTGTAAATAAATAACGTACGCTTATTTAAAAACTATTTGTTTCTTGGAAAACGCTCGAAACAGTTACAAGCCGAAAGGTTAAATTTTTTATAGTATTTTTCAAAAATTTTAGTTCATGCTATTGTTAACGCACACGTTCATCAACAGCAATTAACAATCTTTTGCTAATTTGGTGAAAAAAAGCCTTTTCGTATGTTTTAATTTTTGAGACAAAGTGTATCCATATCGGACCTTCTACATTTTTGTCCGTCTACATTTGGACTGGCGACATTTTGGCCCGCGACATTTTTGACCGGCGACATTTTTGGCCGGCGACATTTTGGACCTGGGCAATTCCATCGTTACAGACGTAACAATCGCAGACTTTGAACACTAATAATTCTGGTTTGGGCTGATGAAAGTCTTCAATTTTTTTTCCTGTAGTGTAACTTGATGATGTTTATGCTACATTAAATTTGCGTGCAGATTGCTTAATTACAAAAAAATATAGAAATTAAAAACTGCCTGTTACAGACGTAATTCACAAAACAGCAAAAACTCGACTATGTCATACAACTTACAATATTCCTCTGAATTATACGGAAAGTTTGAACTTTTTTTTTTAATACGTATTCTAGAGACTTCAAGCTTTCTAAAACCATAAAGATTGTGTGGATTTTGACTGCCGAATTTGTGAAAAAAATTCATAAACTTGTTACGGACGAAACAAAGTGGTGTTACAGACGTAACATCTCTGATTTGAAAGTAGAAAACAGTATTTTAAAGCAGGAATAAACAAAGATTTTTGTGCTAAAACAATACAGTAGCATTAATTAACACATTATTTGAATATTTTAAGTTATACTGTAACAGTTTTAGAAAATTTGGGTAAGTCTGGGGGAGTTGAGAGCATATGCCAATATGTCAATATGTAACAATGAATTAATGCATCTTAAGACAATTCTTTCCAAGAAAGATTGACACAAGAAAAGTTTAGAAGGGCCTTCACACAAATTTATTTATTTGTATTCTAAAAATTAATGCATAATGGGGCTGCTACATAAAAAAATCGGAAAAGTAAATTCCTCCCTGGAATCAGTGATTGGTCTTAGGAGAACTTAAAAATTTGAAAATGTTGGATGATATAGCAGAATACTAGTACTAAACTAAAATTTAACCTTCTTGGTGACAGTTGGTCAATTTTTATAATTTTTTGTGAATGGAAAAATGTGTCCTTTTTCGTCCGACGTTCTCGAAATTCGAACGGCATTTTCGTATTCTGTTCGAAAACAATGCATTTCGCGGGCTTTTGGCAAATTCGCGATGTTAGCCCACCGTTCTTCCAATTTTGGCGTCAGCTTTAAAACATTTTCCTGGGGCATATAAATAATTTTAACTTTTCTGCAATGGAGTTTGCACACTGAAAAAAGGAAAGAGCGTCGTTGACAAATGCTGTTCTAGATCTTACTCTCTGCCACACCTGGTGCCTGACCATACCCCCAACTCCATCCACAGCTCCCTTTCCATGTAACGTAGCAAAAAAATGCCAGTTGAGGTATAAATTATAATCAGTTATACCATATGTGTATTTTATTAATCTTAAGAAATAAATTTCAATTACATGCCGACATAATTAAAAATTTCAAAATCAGAATACCAGAAACTTTAGTACTCGTACCATATTATGCTATATACATGTATTGCTCATCCTGGGTTTTTTACATATTTAATTGGAAATTTACTTTTGCTACGGACGTAACATAGAGCCATTTGTTATGTCCGAAATGTTACGTCTGTAACAGCATTAATTTAAAAACTAAATCAGTTGCAATATTTTTAACTATGGTGGGCAATTACTCTAAGAATTTGCCAAAAGGACCATTAAGGGTTTTTTTTAATTTTGATTTTTTAGGACGTAATGACAACTTTTGCTTCTTTTTTGTTACAGACGTAACATCAAACTTCTTTTTTTCAAACTTTAACTACACCATTTAGATCAATTCAAAAGAAATTAATGAATGCATATTATTATAGTACCGTCTTAGTAGTTAAAATTGTGCTACAAGTAGTTATTTTTGTTTTTATTTTTCGATGGGAAATATGCATTTGAAAATGTGTTCTTTTTTCTGATTTTTTACAAGTTCGTGAATATCGTACTTCCAACTAAGAAAATAAGTATTATTCTAACTCTCACCAAAAAACCAATGCAGGATTTTTAAAATATACATCTTAAGCTTTAAAATGATGTATAACAGGGGTCTCCAACCTTTTTTACTCGGGGGCCAAATTGAAAATTTTTGGAAGCGAGGCGGGCCAACGGTCCAAAAATAGTTCAGTTCAGATGTTTTTTTTTTTTTTTTTTTTGTAACATTACGGAAACTCGTAAAATTTAGAGAGAAGTACAGAAAACTGAAATGAAAGTCCTTTTTTCCCACAAAATGTATTTTGCTCCCCAAAAAGGAATTAAAAAAAAAAAAAAAAAGCCAAACGAGACTAAAACCTAAATCCTTGCAATGTACTACAATTTTATTAAATGAATTTTATGTATTAATGATGATAAGAAACTTAACAATAAATGAGGACAGAGCAAGTGCAACGCTTAGCACAATTTTTAATGAAAAGATTGCATTTGTTTGCCTCTTAAATTTTCAGTCCATTTAGGGTCAAACTTTGTAGTTCCGATCATTAAAGTTGATTTTAAATGTTCATTTGATAAAGAGAATCTGTACTTAGATTTAACATACTTCATTTTTGAAAATGTCTGCTCACACTTGTAGGTAGACCCGAAAAGAGAAAACATAACTGGTTTTTTATGTTCTTAACTGGATTTTTTATGTTCTTAAAGTCTTTTTCAGGGAGAGAACTGTAAAATGAAAGTAGATTACAATAAATTGGCGATGTTTAAGAGAACTGGATCTAATAAAGTTAACTGTTTTGACAACTACATCCATTACTTCAGCTACATCCATGTGTTTCCCGCACAACGCTTGTTGATGGATAATACAGTGAAAAACCATGGGTTTAATTCCCCCAGCTGTTTTCACAGAATTGCATATGTTTCCAACTACTCCAATTTTTGTGCCAGACATATTTTTTCCCCCATCTATAGTAGACCTCTTAGACGTGTGAAATCAAGCCCGAGGTCAGAAATGATCTCACTTACTTTACTGAAAATTTTGTCTCCGGTTACATTGCTCTCCATAGAGTGAACATCAGCCAATTCTTCTGTGATTTTAAATTATCTGTTCACACCACAAACAAATATCAAACAAATTGGACAGACGGTCGGACAATAGAAATGATGACGTCAGTGTTGGCCAAAGATAGAAGGAGTGCGCACATGTTTGCTCTGGGTACAGGAAATGCCCTATGCTAGGGGACTAACGGGAGAATGTGAAGCAGAGAAAAGAGATTTGTTCTCGGAAAGGGCAACAAAGAGAGATGGGTATTACCGTCGAAAGAAGTAAAAAAATAAATAAAATAAAAAGCTTTGCATTTTAGTTTGGATAGATTTTTATTTATTATTTGACGTATTCGCTATGAGATCATCACTGTTCTGATTAATTTAATTAAAAAAAAAAATATTTTTTTTAAAAAGGGGAAAAAATTGAAAAAACAGATTTTTTCCGCGGGCCGGAAAAAAGCTGCTCGCGGGCCGGATCCTGCCCGCGGGTTGTAGGTTGGAGAGCCCTGATGTATAACATAGCAACATAACTTCAATATGAATTTTTGATCAATTGGTTTCACTTTTCATGGAATGGCCCACCTGCGACATTTTTTCCCGGCGACATTTCGGACCTGCTACCAGTGGCGTACATAGCGCCCCCGCGGCGCGGGGGGGCGCAAGAGGTTTGAGGGCGCCCGAACCAGAAAAATAGCACTAAAGGTTACACGGGGAAAATATTTTTTACATTTTAGTAGGGGGTGGGGGGCGCATTTACAAATCTTGCTGGGGGGCGCACCTTAGTCTATGTACGCTACTGCCTGCTACATTTTGGACCGGCGACATTTTTACCCGCGACATTTTGGACCGGCGACATTTTTACCTGCGATATTTTGGGCGTATACCAGCATTTTGAACCGTATCGAATAACGTGGAACTATGCTCATTTCAAGTACATAGTTTAGTTGAATATGTCAAAAGGACAGCAAATGCAAGTTTTTTATTGAAAAGTTCAGAAAGTTCCCACCAACAATCCATCACCCCATTTTTAAGGGGAATGGTTCCCAAGTGCTAGGCGCGGTTTTCACGGACGGACAGTACAGTTATTATTTTAGTGTCAAACTCCTCTTGTTTTAGTAAAAACAAGAGAAGTAATATTTCTGATATCTGAATTGAATGATTTTCGGATCCTACCGAAAGTTTCATGGTTAATGTATAAAATTACCAAATGTCCACTCGAAAGAGGGTTTTCGAAGGTGTACAAGCTTTTATAGGAATAATTTATATTTACAGGGTGTTCCGGTTTAACTTGCAAGACCTTTACTTTCGTAACCGTTCGTCCTAGATGCAGACTTCCAATCGCAAAAATGCTCAAAATGAAGTGAAGAGTTAAGATGTTGGAAGCGAAGAAAAAACTTGGTCAAAGAATTCAAAATGTCACTTTTTATACAGATTCTAGGTCCCATAACTTATATTTAGAGAAAATAAAAACGAATGCAAAAAGTTAGACATTAGTACGACCAATATTCACGGAGATATGAAGCGCGATGTTTTATTACTTACACCACTTTACACTCGCTGTCAACAGAGCCTGATTACCGCAGAGGCACAGGCCCAGGAGCGGCATTTCAACATTTCGTTTGAGGGGGCGAGTTTGTTAAATATGAAGCACCTCAGTATGAAAAAAATACATAAAAGTTTAAAAAAAAGATTTCTTAAACTGGATTTAATTTTCAGAAAAATTGGAGTTATTAAAACAATTTAAATGCTTATGACCAAACTTTAATTTTATTTTGTAATTAGTTATCATGCAAAATGTCGTGATTGAAAATTAGTTTTTAACTTTTTGTCGAGTTTTAATCTGCAATGTTTAGAATCAAGAAAAGATTTTTTTCCATCGATTTCCAGCGTCTTGTGCTATTTCCCAAACAGCTAAAGTTGAAAATCTTTTCTTATCCCGTTATACTTGTTCAGAGATTTTTTTTTTTTTTTTTCAGATTCCTCCGTTATGAGAAATGATCTTGAGAATATGTTTATGGATTAGTTTTATCTTTTTTTTTTTTTTTGGAAATTAGCAATCTTTTTTAGTTCCTTTTGTGCGCGATCGTCCATTTGTGTTATACATTAATTGAATTTACCCGTTTTTTTAACATTCTGCGAAAAATATTTGGGGGTGCGACTGCCCCCTCTTGCTTCCCTTATTTGCCGCCCCCGCACAGGCCCCACCTCTTAGATTTCAGGGGCCTCGAAATCTCCTTACTCAATCATGGTAACTAAAAATGTCCATGTTTGGAGGGAAAGAATTCAATGCAGTCTATGCAGTATGCTCATAATCAGGGCTGCGGAGTCGGAGTCGGAGTCGAAGAGTCGGAGTCGGACTGATTTTGGACCAAAGGAGTCGGAGTCGGAGTCGCTGAAAAACATGTCGACTCCGACTCCGACTCCGACCACCTCCGATTTGGATGAAATTTTATGGAGGTGAAAACATATCTTTGAAACTAACAGATACAAATTTTCAGCGTCCAATATCCAAATCCTTAGCATCTAGGATCATTAAAAAGTGCTCCAAATGGCGGGTCTTTGCAGCAAAAATGCAATGTGTTAAAATAAAGTCTAAGTAATTAGTTATGTACCGAGTCAAATGACAAGAGCGGCACTTGTCTTTTGCTCTGGAGAAAATGAACTTTTTGGGAGGTCACAGTGACCTCCGAGAATTGAGGTGAATGTGGTGAGATTACCTGTGAGAATTCTTGAGAAAATTGAACTTTTTGAGAGGTCACAATGACCTCTCATGACCTCCGACTGGGATACCCCAGCTTGCTATCTGCCCCCCTAAAGTGAGTCCTAGCTACGACCATGAATAAAAATGAAACTTTTAAAAATGGACTTAATATTTCAACCTTTGTTTAGGGTTTTTCCCTCTTCATATTTGGGTAAAAAAAAATAATAATAAAAAAAAAGCAGGAGTCGGGAGTCGGAGTCGGAGTCGGAGTCGGAGTCGAAAGTTTTAAAATCCCGGAGTCGGAGTCGGAGTCGGAGTCGACCATTTTTCCTCCGACTCCGCAGCCCTGCTCATAATATGTACAGCGAATCAATAAAACAAGCAAGATTTTGCAAGATCCCTCTGCAAACATCAGCATGTTTGGTTCACTATTTGATTCATTAATAATACTTGTTGAATTGGTTTCTGAAAATTTTAATTTGCATGAAAAAGAACCTAGATTTTCTGAGCCACTTTCCCATGAAGAAACGAAAAAAAAAAAAAGTTGCACAAAGAAGTAGATCTCTTGATGACACCAAAAACCATGATGTTCAATTGAAACCTCGTGATAGGTTTATAAAAACATGTACTGTTTTCCTCGCTTAAACGAATACTGTCGGTTCCAAGAAATATTATTCGATTAAGCGGGGTATTTGTTTACGCGGGGATCTTTAACATTGCGTCTATGGCATCGGTTCCAAGATGTTTTATTCGTATAAGCGGGGTATTCGTTTATCCGTTACCCGATTAAGCGGGGCCGACAGTAATTATGTTTTGTGAGATAGTTTAACAACTGAACTTACAAGAAAAGAACCCCATGACGAACTTGCCAAGGAATTTTCGTGTTTGTTCAACGTAAAAAATACCCCAAATCTTTATGATGCTGCAAAATCTTTGTAAAGTGATTGTGTTGATGATTTAGAGCCAAATTTCCCTAATAAATTATTGCAATTCCGTAGTTTAATTGAAAAGAAGGATAGTTATGGACATTTTGAAGCAACTACAAGTAAATACATACATCTCTTCATTGTTTCCAAATGTTGAGACTGTTATACGCATTTATAAGTTTTGAATGCTGCACAGAGTTAATTGTTTATGAATACTCTTAATTGGGTTATTTTAATGTTAAAAATTATTTTGTTTCTATACTAGAATAAATTAAAGATTATTTCTGTTATTTCGTCTTAAATATATTTTTCTCTAAATAATCTCTGAGTGAACATTTTATTAGTTCTCCTACAATTAAAGAATTTTTTTAAATCTATTATTTCGACGTATATTTTTGTCTTAATGATACGATAACATTATTATTTATTTATTTTTGAGCTTGATCGTTGCACAAAACTTTTATTTTATTCTGGCATTGTAAGAATTTTTTTACTCGCAACTGATATGAGAAGGGGGACTGGGTGGGGGTCCTGAAATAGAAATGTGCCCCATGTCCAATGTCAGAATGATCGCTCTCTCGCTGTCAATAACACCTTTTGGGGGAAAATATAGTCGCTAACGAAAGTTTTGTGGCTTCAGTTTAATGACAACTAGTCTTTCTACTGAAAGGGAGATACAGTTCGATCTTAAATTCTGCACGGGACCTTAAAAGTTTGTACTTGAATGTTTCTTCAAGTTTAAATCTCAAATCTTTCACATTTTTTGTGTTGGAATTGCTTTCAATTGGGATTTTTTCTTAAATATAAGTTAGGGGACCAGGAGTCCGTATGAAAAGTTTGATTTTGTATTTTTTTCACTTTTTTTTTTGCTTCAAACTTTTCATCGCTTTACTCTGCAGTTCATTTTGAGCATTTTTGCAATTGGAAGTATGCGGGTCTGGGTCGTAATCACGACAGCCGAAATCCCGACAAGCTAGAATCCCGACAAAGACAAAATCTCAGCAAGAAATGAGCGACCCATGCCAATTTTTCAAAGGCAATTGAAGGGCTTGGAGGATGAATTGGCTATGTTACATTTTAAAAAGTAAACACTCTGTACAATGGTAAGCAATGGATACAGGTGGGCAAACAAAACTTGGTACATCCAGAAGTAGATACCATTAGACCAATTTCATATGCACACTAACTACAAAACCAGAAATGAAAAAAGCTGCAACAGTAAAACCTTGAACTTTAATTACTCGCAATTTTTGTTTTGTCGCATAACCCCTTCGTCTCCCAGGCCCTTCAATTGTTATCTCAGATTGCTTTAGAGAAGCTCGAGAGCTCTTCTCTTTTAATTTTCTGAAATTGTAACTCAAATGTAATTTTAGATGATATTAGGGGTAAAAGAGATTGAGCTGCCCGCCCCTGAAAGTGTTTTCCATATGTAGCACAAATATATGCGCAAATAATTTGGCGGTTCACTCTCGCCTTTGGGGGCAAAAGTCTACTGAAAATGCTATTTTCGTTACTTTTAATAGTTAGTGCCCGTGTATCTGCTGAAGCCGTGAGTGACTCTTGGAAATAAGTATCGGATGAATTACTCACCATATAGTATAGTGCTTAGAGAAACAGATTAATAGCATAGGCTGCTCTTTGATTTAGTAGTTAAACGATCTCCAAGTTGATAATTTTCAAAATAATTATTAAAATCAAAAAGTTTTAAATGAACTATGTTTTTAAAACCGACTAAAATTTTAAAAATAATTTCTCTAAGCCTCACGCAGATTTAAAGCCCAGTAGAGATTCAGAACTTCTTACATGTTGAAAATTTGTGATTAGGATTTTTTTTTTTTATACCTGTCAAAGTACTTGAATGATTAAAAGAAAAAAGGTGGGGGGTGGGGCAAAAGTTAATAGTTGCATTAACATCTAACTGACAATTTATTTATTGCACTGCAAATAATATTAACTGTTGTATTTTCACAGATTGAATCTCTTTAACACCTCTAATGGTTATCTAGAACTCGCATCCCATGCTTTTCCTTCTAACCATATTAGATAATTTATTCAAGAATTTTGATTAAAATTAGAATAAACTAATAATTAATTATTAAGTAATTAATTTAATTAGAGAATATTGGGTAATTCCATATAAAATCAACAAATTTTCAGAAATTTTCGTGCCGCATCTTTTTTGATTTTGATCTAATTTGGTAGGTAATATGTACTAATATTCTGTACTTTCAACTGCTTTATTTTTTTCTTGAGATATGGCCATTTTTTTGCTCCACCGATGAGTAAACTTCGGCATTTTTTATTTTTCTTGTAAGAGTTCTGGTAAATTTATTTATACTGGCAGAAAGTTCAAACATGGCTTACTCTAAAGCTGAAAGCATGAACTTTGATTTGCGCATAAAAAGAAATGATTTAAGTTAAGCCTAAATAGAAATTTTCCGGGGTCAAATCGCGATTCAAAAAGTGAAGATTTCGTCATTTTAAACATGAAAAAACATATGAAGGACTAACTGGGGTTCTATTTTTTTTTCTCTTGCACCCCTTTTATAGATACTAGAAGCATAGAAAAAAATGAGATGATGCCGGTAGTCCTTCATTATGAAAAAAATTGCATAAACTTGAGAAAAATTGAAAAATTGTCTTCTTCACTCCCCAAAAATGGCCTGTGGAATAGATAGTAAAAATAAGTTTTTCTGTTATCAGAGTTTTCTTTAAATTTGTGATGGATGTACAACTTAACTTTATGAGGAGGAACTCCAGAAAATAATCAATTAACAAAAATCCCTTTCCGCTCTAGCTGTTTGAAAAAGGATGTAGAAATTTCGGGTTTTTGTAAATAGTTTTGTAATTTCATCCAAATGTAAATGTAAACTTAGAAATTTCTTAGCGACATGCAATTCAATTTTAAAACTAATTTTAATCGATGGGTGAACCTGAACATTCGAACCACTGGTTAAGTAGTTAGTCAAAACGTATAATGCTCGGGAAAAATGAGGAATTATAACAGCGTTACTATTGTGGCATATAGGTCGAAAACAATAGGTTTTATCTTTTTTATAAACTAGTAATTGAGAATTTCAATTCATACTTTTATCATTGGGAAACAGTAATAGTGAGAAATAATAAATAAAAAAAACTTTTTTTTCGACGGATCAACTGCCCAATATTCGCACCAAAAGCTTTTCATAAATTTGTGTCACTATGAGCAAGATTTCGAAATGCAAGCTGAGTGGAACTTTTCAGTTTCATATTCCATAAGAAACAACAGATTGATGGGATGTTTTTTGAATCGTTAAAAGGTTAGCCTTCAAAAAGTTGCTGAAAATAATGACTCCACACTATAAAAGCTCAGGTATTTGCTGAATTTCGTCTAATTGAGGCTGAGAGTGTCAACAAACTAGTAGCTAAAATAAATTAAGCACATTAGAGAGAGAGTCCACGGCATTAGTGCAGCTCAACTCATCAATTTAAGGCAAAGCTTTGGTATGAAGCAAAATACCAACAGCTCCGTTATGCCATTCAGAGACTAGTTCCGTTTAATCTAGAATGGTACTTTCCTTTCAGTATAAAATAATGATTTCACTCCAAGTGCATGTTTGTTGTTGTTTCTGAAACTATTCGGATACCCGAGCACGAGCAACTACCCGATTTAAGGAGGAAGAAGTACGGCTTCCGTTTTTACGAGCACCATTTTAGGTGGAAGTCCGATTTAGCTCTGAGCGCTCTGTTCTTTTGATCCAGAACAAGGGCCCGAGCAAACGCCAGAAGTATTGTTTCACTTGGAGGACTTTGTGACCACGACCCTTATTTTACGTCGCCCAGCAGCCATTAGAAACAACGGTGGATCTTTGACCGGCTAGGATCGAACTCGGGACCCTCCGGTTACGAGTCCGACGCCTTACCGATCGGGCTACCACGGCCCTCCAAGTGCATTCGTCTCATTACTTCCTTTGTATTTTGAAATTTCACTTTCATCGCATCGAAATAGTACTACTTCGGAAGAAGAAGAAAGATTGAATCATAAAGTCCTTGTTTCTTGTGCAACAATTTTATTAATTTTTAATTAAAATGTGATAAAATTTATTTTTTATCAAATCCTTCAAAAGATGTAATGTAGAGTTCCGTGAATTTTGAATTACTCTTTTTGTAGAATTGATTTCATACAGAGAACACAAATACTTAAAATTCGAAAAAATAAATTCGAGCAGGCAATTATCATTATCATCACTTTCGTTCATACGTTGTTAACGTCATGTAGTAACAGAAAACATCTGAAATGGCTGCTGCCATCCTGAACAAAATTATTTCATCAGCCCGGCTGTTACCACAGGCAGAGCCACGTGATCTTCATTCCTGCCTCAAAATAAGCCTGTTACGTTATTTAATATGAGCAAATCATCATAAAAACAAAACTTCCGAAATAAAAATATCCGTTGTGGAACTGTGTAAATTTAAGAATGAGGTCTGGGGCAAGGTTTGTATTTAGGGCAATGGCCCTTACATAACCAGGTCGCTGGTCTAGTTCTCTCTTTCGCGGTTTCTTTTCCTTTAATGATTAGCCAGGGGCATTTTCAGGTTCGGCAGGTAAAACATAGAGTTGAGTTGAGTGAGTAAAAGAAGGTTTGTGGAAAAGTTGCTTCGCGTGCTTTTTAGAAGCGAAAGAAAAAGTCGTCTGCTATCAGTTTTGATTATGTTATGTGACGTTTTTTTCGAAGTGATTTCCCTGTAATTTCAAGTTTCACCATTTTGGTTTTGGTGTTAAGGAATAGTCTCATATAAGGTAAATAGTATTCTTTTTTTGTTTTTAATTTTTTCCCACTACTTGCTTTTAGTGCAGTTGTCGCGCCAATTTTAAACTGAAAGGAAATTGAAAGCTAATTTTTCGAACAACGTGATTGTACTTTACATTAGAATGAGGATTTTTCTAAAGCATATGTCAACTTGTGCCCAATGTCTATTTTGGTGAAGTTTTTCGAAACTTTAACACTGTAACTCAATTTCGTCTGACAAAGATTAAAAGTATGAATGAATTGTTTGATTAATATACAGTGGCTCACAAAAGTGTTCGTACACCTTAAAAATTTGTAATCAAACAAAAATTCCCTGAAACTGAATTTGAATATGAGGATCAATATTTTTTTCCCATCATCTCTGAATCATTCTGAATTAAGCCCTGTATTTGTTTTTGGAATATTGACTGATTTTCCATTTGAAATGAGTCAAAAAGCGAATACCTACAGAAATAACATGCCACAAAAGTCTTCGTACACTGCAATATTTTCCAAGAAATTCCAGATTTAAGTTCACATCTGTCGTTTTTTCATTATTCTTGCACTGTATTGACACTTAAAAAGCATTTGGCTTTAACTTTTTGCTATTTTACTTCGAAATAATCCACTAACTATTTTTAAATGTCTTGTATTTGTAAAAAAACAGACAACGATAAAAATGGGATTATTTTTCATCATAATAGTAGTAAGTCGGGTCAAAATATCTCTAAGTTAGTTAATTTATAACATTCCTTAGAGTAATATGTGTTAAAATGCTTTGAAGAAAAAAATCAGAGCGAAACCTAGGTAAGAAAGGGTCAACTGGCAAAGCCTGCAATACGTTGTTTGAGATTTATGGCTAGAAAATGTATGAAAAATATACACTTGAGAGCAAAAAAGTTTCTGCAGAATTTGAGGAAGCATTTTATGTTTCAATTTCAACTGAAAAGGTTCGCCCAATCTTCTAAACAGCTGGAATACTTCGGCACTTTAACCTCAGAAAATGTTTTGTTAGTTCAAATAACATAACACTTAGGATTTTCTTCACAAAATAAATGATAAATAACCCCAAAATGCTTTAGAATAACAACATATTTGCAGATAGAAGTAAATTTAACATTTTTGGGATAATTATAAGGGGGGGGAGGAGAAAAAGTTAGGAATTTAATTCTAAGAACTTAGTTGGAAAAGGTAAGTGAAGTGGTGATAGAGATGTTCTTGAATAAGGGTGTTTGTCAGCAGCAGGACTTAGTAATTTATATTTATTGATGAAGTGATGAAGCATACTGTTTATTTAAATATTTTACAACGCAATTTAAAACTATCGGCCCAAAATTTGGGCACTGGAAGCAACTTGCTTTTCTTTCCCAGATAACTGTAAGAATCACGCGGCTTTCAACGCTCGCTTTTGGCGTCTCTAAAACTGCCCAAAACTTTTATAAATACAACCCAAGTTATCCTTAAACTCAACTTAAACCCAATGGAACAAAATTGGAGAAAACTGGAGGTTAGAGTGCGAAAATACCACGTTAAAACGAAAAGCAAATTAAAAGCAGTATAATGATTAAAGAGTGAATAAACATGGACGTAGATATCACAAAAAAACTAACCAAATCTATTCCAAGGCATTTAAAAGCTGTTGTAGATACTGAAGAATAACATACTAAATGATAAAACAATGAAAAATTAGATTATTTACAAATATGTAAATATTTCTTCAAAATGTACGAAGACTTTTGTGAGATCAATATCATGATACTTTTTGATTATTAATTTCTTAAAAATCAAGTTTTGTTAAATTATAAAAATATTTCATGTAGTTTTGTTACGAATAGATCAAAGATCTTACTATTAAACACCCAGTCCGAAATATTAATTTTATTTAATGAAAAAAGCTTAATTTCATTGAAAGTGGTAAGTGTATGAACACTTTTGTGAGTCACTGTACAAGCTGTTTTTGCTGTGATCAAATTATTGTTGTATGTTGTATGATAGCAGTGTACTATGTATTAACAGTAATTTATGATTTTTTTTTGTAGTCATCGTATTCATTTTAAATTATTAAATTTCAAAATTTTCAATATGCAAGCTAGCTTTTTAAACGGTTTTTAGCAATTAACGGTATATGATTTGTGAATAAAGTAAAATAGTTTGTTAACTAAACGATACTTTTAGGTGAAACTTTGATTTCATGAGTAGTTTTTATTTTTGAGCATTAAAATGCGAAAAGATTTTTAAAATTTGCATAAATTTAGACTACTTGATTCGAGCTTATTCTTGATATATTCGTTACATTGTTATTATTTTTACAACAAATGTTATGTTTTAAAATACAAATTTATGAGTCGTGCATTGTTCGAAGACTGGAGTAGTTCAAGTTGGGTTATAAATAATACACATTTGTTTATTTATTCATAATTGGGGGAAGGGGGGTGGGCTAAGAGGGGTGCACTTAAGATTACTCACAACTTTGCTCCAATTAAACATTTTTCGTATTAGAGTTTCATTCAATTAGCTTTCATTCATTCTGCTACACTTGAATTTCTATAAAAACGTGATTCCTGTTAATTTTAATTGAACCTGAAAACTTTTTTTTTTTTTTTTTGAAACAGCTTTTGTTTTATATCTACGTTATCGGTTCAGCGGGCATTTTTTATCGAATGAGTTTTTTTTTCTTTACAAGAATGGAATGTCTTCAATTATATTGATTGACATGACTTGTTTTGCAAAATATAAGTTGTGCATTTTAACTTGAACTTACTTCATCAATAACTTTACTTTTTAAATCCTTGAAGCTACTTTTAATGATTAATAATCTCAAGGATAGTGTAACTGAACATGTTGTTTCTAAATCTTTGAAGTTTTAGATTATTATACTCTTGGACTAATGGTAATCAAAACGTCGTCTTCTTTCAATAAGATCATGATTTATATTTCTTGTGAAATGGCTAAATATTGTTTGAAGCAACTTGTTTCATTTTCAAAAGATGTATAGCAATATTTACTTGATTAAATTTTAATATTAAGGGTAAAAGAACTATTCATGAAGGTTTTCCTTTTTATCTTATTTTCTAATTATCATATTAAGTAATGCTTAGTAACATTTGTGAATATTTCATTCGATGTCTCGGGGTAAAAAATTGAAAACTAGTAGGAACAGAGTAATTTTTCAGCACAAGATCTAAAAAGCGCTATTCATGAAGTAACGTTAGAAGGAGTTAAAATGCAGAACACAATCAAAATCCAAGTTATGCCATCATGGAGGAAATTAAAATGCAACTTGAAGCTTATGTCGGGGGGGGGGGGTCGATTCAAGAATTGACCATTAATGGAGATAATATTGACAATATTGCCCATCACCTAAATTCGATCAAGCTACGAGATCAAATACATTTATGAGTTTTCATTTTTCTCTTGAATAAAAGATGCATTAAAAATGAAAGGGAAAAAAAGCCGCTTCCCGAAATTTATTATTTTTTGAATCCGTCTCCTGCATCGTGTCCCAATATACAGGGGTGCTTACTCCCCAAGAACAAGTAAAGAAAAAAAAAATTAAACCCTTGACTGTTGAGGCCTGAAGAATTGAACTTTTGCATCCAAACGTTTTGTAATGTTTGTACACGGCTCTATGTATACATACGTATGTATTTTACGATACTATTTCAATTGCATTTTTACAAAGAAATAATACAAAAATCATTGGATATTTTCTTGCTCTGATCTGCTGAATTCTGTGGAGTACACTAGAAATATAACACCGAGGTTAGACCAGTGGTTGGAAGTAGCGCGCTGCAATACAAGTAGCGAATCTACTGTAGTAGCTACATTTTTTAGTAGTTTGTAGTGTAGCGCACTACTTTTTGAAAAAAGTAGAGTAGTGAGTAGCGCGATACAAGAAAGTAGTAGTTTGTAGCGATTTCTGGAAACTACTTTTAAATTAAAAAAATAAATAAATAAATAATTGAAAAAAAAAGTGAATGAATGAAAAATCAAGCTTGAATTAACTTTGACTGGTGCAAATCTTGCGCAAGTACAGCAGCGGACGCAATGAGGAATAAGAACCATTAATACAGTAAAAACAGGGATGTTCTGCGAATCTCATTAGTTTAAGGCAGGACAATACTTTTCCTGGCCTAATTTGCAAGCTTTTGTTTTGATTAAAACCTTTATCGTGTATTTAAATATTATTGGAGGAAGCAGCTGCTTTTATCCATAAATAATAAAGGATTAAGATGTGATAAATATTAAGGGCGGGGGAACTTGTACTTCTTTTGGAACTTATACTACTTTTATCCATTGTTTTAAAAATAAATTAGTATATGCTAAATGTTATTGGGGTACTTTTGGTAATTTCTTTCATAATTTTTAGAGTAAAATGCAGTAGGTACTAATACAAGGGAGAGGCGATCGCCCTTCTTTGAAGTATTTTTCGCCGGTAATTTTTTATATTGAAAATTCATATATATATATATATATATATATATATATATATATATATATATATATACTGTCGTCCCCGCTTAATCTGGTAACAGATAAACGAATATCCAGCTTATACGAATAAAACATCCCGGAACCAATGCCATAGACGTAATGTTAAAGATCCCCGCTTAAACAAATACCCCGCTTAATCGAATAATATTTCTTGGAACCGACAGTATTCGTTTAAGCGGGGTCGACAGTATTTCTTTATATTATATCGATTTCTGATGATGTTAGGGATTGGGAGGTTGGGGCACTTTTCGGAAATGTTTCGATATTTAAATCCGAAACATTTTTGTGATCAACCTATGTAAATCAGGAAATAACGAAATAAAGGGTACAGTGATAAAATTTAATTGCTCCTCCTTTGAAAATTTTCTGGATCCGCACTTAGAGTAAAATGTATTATGGGAAAGAAACTTTTTTTGTCTTTTTCCCAAAGCTTAAAATGCATAATAATGTGTTAAGTAGTATTAAGAAGAAAAATCGCTTGCGATTTTCTCCCATAAATTAAGAGAGTAAAAATATTCTGAATGTAACGCAGTAAATATCTCATCTTTTTGTCCGTAATTAGAAAAAAAATCTTGCTATGTTCACAGGAGGTGGGGGGGGGGAGATTTTTCGTTAATTTTGTTTGTGAGAGCACTAAAATGTGCAAATATTATGAGAGGAAACAGGTTAAAGAGGGCATGAAACCACAAAAAGAGCAAAATTTGTTTTAGACTTTCCCACAGGTGTGCGTCCTATAAATGCAAAGGATGCTCACATGGTGCAGCCTATTTCTAGAGAGCATCCTACTTAACCGAAGCTGTTTTTCCCTCAAAATTTTTGAGCAGATCTTTGGATGACAGCTGAGCATCAGGCCGCCGCGCCGCAGAGAGAGAGGTGAAAGACTGCTTTTGCCTACTTTCATTCAAATTCCGCCTCCAGGCTGCTGCGAATACGTGAATGGGAGCAGGCCTCTCACTAACAAACGCGTGCTGCTAACCAGTCGAGAAAAGGAAAACAGCTAACGATCTGGCGTTTTCATTAGAGACAGTTTGTGAAAGGTTCAATGGAGCAAATTAGGCTTCAAGATTTTGCTCTAAGATATGGGTTCGATTGTTGTACTATACAGATAGAACGTTCATTAAGATAAGAACCGAAAGCACTGATTCTACGTTCATTAATCGCTATATGAAAATCGCGAGCACTCATTTGTTTACAACATAATGAGGAATTGAGCAATATACTACCGCTGTTAAGCTAGGGCTAAGGCGGTACTACAAGAAGTTCTGTCAAGAACTAAACGAGCCTACTTCCCCGTATACCGACATTGGCATTCTAGCATCTGATAAATATTCTCTTAATTATCTGAGACTGCAAATTATGTTAAACACTAGCCGGGTACCCGGCCCTGCCCGGGTTTCTGTGGGTGTAGGGTGGCTTAGTGAAACTCATTCATAAATTTCCCAACACTAAAGTGCATATCTATAAACATAATGGCTACTTCTGTAAACAATGGCTATGTTATGAGTAAACTATAAAAAAAAATAATGCAAGCTAAAAAAAATAGCCAGCTACAAATAATGTTTGAGTAAATAGGAAATGTTATAAGCTTGGTATATTAAAATAAATATATATTTACAGTATCAATCGCACTGAAATTAACCATTTCCAAATATTGCTCGTTAAATAAGTCCCATTATTAGTTTCTATCCTCGTGACAACATTGGTGAGGTGAAAACATATTATGTACCTAATTTAGAAATTTTTTTGACTATAAACACTTTCTATTCTCTAACTATTGCCAAAATCAATTTTTTTTATTTCACCCGTTAGCGATTGTTGGCTCAGATAAATATAAAAATCCTTAGAAGGCAATAAATTCCATATTTGCTCCAGAGAAGCCTTGGTTCAAAATTTTCAATATGATTACAATCAATATTGTTGCTGCATGGCACCAAATTTTTGCAACAATGGGTTGAAAATTTAATCATTTAATGGGGAAATGACATAAAATTAACTGTTTTCCATAATAACTTTTTTAAACTAAGCTTTTTAGAAATAAATTATAGCTTATCCTGCTCCCTGTTACTGTAGCTATCTACGGTGAAAAGATGGTTAAAATCGGTCCAGTAGTTTGGAAGATTACCCCGGACATACGTTTTCAAAAGTAGTCTTTTATGTATATAGATACCTTTTTAGCACTTAAAGCTGATTTCTAAAAACAGAGTATACTTTTCTCATCTTATGAAACAAGCACGTAAAAAGTAAACAAAAGAATAAATAAAGTTGAAGCAGCTTTCAAACAATGCAGCAATTATAGTTCTTCCGTAGAAAAGTTCCTTAAATGCTTTGGGAAAAGAATTAAAAATAGAAAGCACATCAAAACGCATTTTATCAAGCAAAAAAAACTCGTCTCAACTCTCTACTAATAATAAAGCTGAAGGTGTGTCTGTCTTTCCTTCCTTCTTTCTGTCTGTTTCCCGCGTAGCACCAAAACCGTTCGATCGATTTTCATAAAATTTGTCACAAAATTAGTTTGTATTATGGGGGTGTACACTACGAAGCGTTTTTTCGAAAATTCTATTTCGTTCGTTTTCTGTTCCAATTCTTACCTCATTTTTCATACAAATTCGATAAATATTTCATGCAAATTTTCAAGTCTTATGTCATTCGAAAGCTTAAAATTTTCTGCTGAAAATGATGTCAGTTCGAAGGTTCTACTGGCATTAGAAAGCTGTAATAATTGTTTATAGAATCCCGGAATTCAAGTCTTACCTTCAGCAAGCCAAACGATTTTAAGTGATTAAGCTCGAGAATAAAATTTGAAAATAAAGATGAAATGAATATTTTTATCAACAGAAATTAACTTTTCATGCTGTTACCATAGTTACATGTTTATATCTCTTATTTGTTTCGTTCTTTTTCCCTTAATAATTTAAAAAATGTATTTGTTTTTGCAGCAATCCAAATTTCAAGCCTCATTAAAATGATAATTTAAATGAAATATTTAACTGTTTAAAAAAATCCTTTGCTTTTCTTTTTCTCAGTTTTTAAGGAGTTAAAACTTGGTAAATTATAGAAATAACGTATAAATTGCGAGGCGACGTTCTTTCTTAAATGTTTCATTTCAAAAAAATTATTATTATTTTTTTAAAGCTAGGAAAGAAAACTTTTTTTTAAGAAAACTTTTTTTTTTTTTTTTAAACTTTGGTAAGATTTCTGTTAGTTTCTGTACGCAACAAAGCTGCTCTTATTTTCTCTATTTTGGCTTATTTTTATATTTACTTTTAAGGAATTACAGTTTAATTACAACTAAAGTTGAGTATTCTTTCTGCGATATCAATTTATAACCAAATGACTTTTTAATTTTTTTTATCACGGGCAAAGCTATGCGGGTACCGCTAGTTCCTAAATAAAATATCTCGAATTTTATCTCTCATCCGTTGCCAGAAATTTAACTCTCTTAAATGATTTTTTTTTTTTTTGATTAAAAAAAATCGTCTGCCAAAAATGTAATAATAATAACAGTAATATACTAAATCAAAAAAATAAATGAATACACAAAATGTCGTCTTTACAGTTATTTCTTGTAATAGTAGGAGTTAGTCATTTTTTCCCACCCCACATTTCTGCCATGTTTGTTCTGTCAGGGTCGAGTATTCAGAGTTGCAGTTGAAAAGTCGGAGTCTGAGCCAAAGGCTCCAAAGTAAAAATGTAAGAAAGTCACGTTACACTAGTTTTATTTTAATGCAAGTTAAGTTGTTCATATCAATTATTAACTAAATGTATTTTCAATTAATTTATTTATTTATACGTCATAAGAATTTTTAAGTTAAATATAATATGCTGTTAGTCATTGAATAGTTTCTGATTCCATCAGTTCAATACACACAATTAGTTTATTTAAATATAATTTTCTTCTATGTTTTAATTATATTGTATAATAGTGTTATAGCCTATAGGACAATATTTTATGGAATTATAGTTGTAAAATGAAAATCTGTAACATAAATTATTGTAAGCCGAAGCACATCTCAAGCTTCGGCCAAACCGAAGATTCGGCCCATTCTAGTATTAACACTATAATTTGTGATACAGGATTGTTTTTCCTAGTTATTTGTAATAAAACGCTCAGCTATATTTTCGGAGCGGTTTTTAAAAAATTATCAAATCTACCATGAAAAACCATTCTACCTTAACCAAAGATTCATCCATCACATATGGGTTAAATGATGGGGAAAATTTCCCGATTCCTTTTTTATACAGGAAAGATTTGTTACCCTTTACGAGATTGTGTGCGATTACTCCTGTCTTTTAAAGTGTCCTCTCTCACGGCCACCAAACACGTTACTTTGATAGTTTGAAGCCAGTTTTGTTTTTTCTAAAACTACTCAAGCGTGTAAAAAGCAGGCAAGTTTCTTTTTTGGAAGAAAGACGAGAGAGGGAAATAAAACAAAGCAGCAGACCTAAAGAGATTCACGCCAAGCATCATTAAATGAGGTCAATAGGCATTAGATGTGAGCAAATAGGCACCTCTCTGAAAATCCCTGGAACGTAGAGGGGGTGTTTCGCTTGAGCGGAAGTTTCTTTTATGATTGGAACAATTGAAACGGAAATTGTGCTCCGTTGTGGGTTCGGCTTCCGTTTTGAAGACCCTTCCGTAATTAGAGTCCATGTCTTCTGGAAAACGAAATTGTAACGACTCGAGGTTTATTGTTCTGCCTTCGTTGTGTCTAAGGCGAAGCTGATTTTAGTGTGTACTAATGGATATGCCCGGAGCAGCGCTGGTTAAAATGCAATATGCGAAATCTATGAAGGTCTATTTTTGTGACAGCGTAGTCAGTAAAATCGGCGTGAAGGACAACGTGAAATCAAACTTAAATGTATTATTTATCTGAGATGATTTTCTAAAATATCGTGTTTCTACTTTTGAAAAAATAAAAACAGAAGTATTATATACTGTCGTCCCCGCTTAATCGGATAACGGATAAACGAATTATTCGAATAAAACATCCTGGAACCGTGTTATAAACGCAGTGTTAAAGATCCCCGCTTAAACGAATACCCCGCTTAATCGAATATTATTTCTTGGAACCGACAGTATTGAAGGGTGAAAAAAAATTAAGAATTTTATGTGGAAGTTTCAACTAAAATTGGAATAAAAAAAGAACTTCCTGTCAGATTTTTTTCTAATTGGTCTCTTGATGTGCCCAGTGAGAACACAAACAAATTGTGAAATTTTTAGCGAAATCAGACGGGTAGTTTTTAAGTCTATAAAGGACATACATAGGTACATACATATCTTTACCTCAGAACCAGACTAACGTAAGTCCATTTTCGTCATTTTTCGGTAGAGGGGAAAAACGATTGTCGAATACATTGTTTTCCCCCTCTACTGAAAAATGACGAAAATGGACTTACGTTAGTCTGGTTCTGAGGTACAGATATATACATTAATTTTTATAGAAAAATATGTCCATAATACACTTCCGCTTTAGTACTTACGGGCGCCTAGAGCTTACATTTTTTGAAAGGGAAAAATTCTGTTTACCGAATGAAACTAGGAATTTCACCGAATGTTAAAATACCTACCCAAACATAATGAGAAGAGAAATTAGCAATCGTTTAAAAAATGCAATATTACAATACTGTTACCAAATTGTCAAGCAAAATTTGCCGCATAAGGAGTTTTTTTTTTTTTTTTTTTTGGAAAATCACAGAGATCAAAACATTAAAAATAATTGAATGTTCCACCCCAAATAAAAAGAGAAGATCATAAATATGGTATTTATAAGCTAACAATAAGTTTTTATTTTACGCCCAAAAATTATATTTAATTTTTTGTTATATCAGATTTAAATTCTGAGAAGGTAGATCTCAGCTCACTACTGCACCATTATTTCTCAACATTAAACATCATAGGGGCGTCCTTCAGTATTGGGTATATAGGGGTCTAGACCGGGGATAGATTCAATACTCAGTTACATTCATATAAAATATAAACCATTAGCTACTTTCATTGAAAATGATTAAGAATAAAAGGGAAGAATTATATTAATGATTGTCACTTTGTTTTATACAAAAGAAAGCAAGGAATTATTTCGCTTATGTCACAGGTACCATTATCCTGTTTGGAATGTATGAGTTCCATTATATGAATTTTGGTTTTCGTTATGCTGCAAAACTTATGCAGACGTTCGTGGATAAAATTCCGAAAGGCTGTCATTAAGCGTAACCGTGATTAGGAGTATCCGTCCACAGTAAAATCCCTTGCTGATAGATTTGTGTGGAATACTATAAAAAATGTCACATTGCTTGCTGAAATATAAGATTCTGCGCTAAAGCAAAGGTATCCAATCTAGTGTTTTCATCATTGGCAGAATTCAAATTTGTGCAGTTCGTCCCTAGTACGTGTTTTACGCAGATTACTATTGATTTGGTCGAACCACAGCCATCATTATAAGAACATATATATATATATATATATATATATATATATATATATATATATATATATATATATATATATATATATATATATATATATATATATATATATATATATATATATATATATATATATACAGGGTGTCCACTCTAATCGTGGACCAATAGCTAATTTCTAAACCGTTAGAGATAAGCATATAGTTTATTTGGGAAAAAATCTCCAAATTACGAAAGGAATTTTGGGTCTATTCAATGTTTTTCAAAAAATCAAATTTTGAAAGAGTTACGAAATTTAAATTTTTATACAGCCCCCCAGTCCTATCAATCATATTTAGTAAAACATTCTTGACACAGTAACGTTTAAAACTAAAAAAAAATCACTGTTCTGCGACAAAAATTGACCGAGTTATGACGTTTTGAAAAATCAAGATTTTGAAGGATTTTGCATACGGTCCCTTAAGCGATCTCTCGATGACGTCATGCAATAATGCAAAATCTTGATTTTTCAAAACGTCATAACTCGGTCAATTTTTGTGGTAGAACAGTGATTTTTTTTTAGTTTTAAACGTTACAGTGTCAAGAATGTTTTACTAAATATGATTGATAGGACTGGAGGGCTGTATAAAAATTTAAATTTCGTAACTCTTTCAAAATTTGATTTTTTTGAAAAACATTGAATAGACCAAAAATTCCTTTCATAATTTAGATATTTTTTCCCAAATAAACTATATGCTTATCTCTAACGGTTTAGAAATTAGCTATTGGTCCACGATTGGAGTGGACACCCTGTATATATATATATATATATATATATATATATATATATATATATATATATATATATATATATGGGTGATTCTACAAATACGGGAATATTTCTAACATGTAGATTTCAAAAAATTTATTTAAAATTAAAAATCTGAAAAAAATCAGCGAAGCACTTGATAAGTTACATAATTAAAATAAAATATCAGCAGAGCTTAAATTTTTTTTTTGTATTTTTGTATTTTTATTTTTTTGAAGGCATATGTGAATGATAAAAAGGACATGTGGATGACACAATGGGTATGTGAATATAACACAGTAAGCATGTGAATAACACAAACACAATAGGTATATTAATGAAATTTTTTAACCAGTAAACTGTTAGACATAATTTTTAAACATTGTACTGTCATAGTTTGGCTTTTGATTCATCCACGTGTCTTACATTGGGGCATGTGAATGACAATAGAAAAAGGGCATGTGAATGACAAAACACAAGTAATTGTGTTCTCCAAAAGTCATATCTGAATATTTTTCGGCTTTTCACTTCGAATTAGAACCCACAAATGAAAGCCTTAGAATTATTCATTATCAAAATTTATTTACATGTACATTTTACATGCATTCTTTGGGGCATATTAATGACAAAAATAAAAAACACTTGCCTTGAAAGTTGAGTTTAGCTTGCTTTTTATCAAAAAGTAATTACAGAACAGCAAAATTAATCCTCAGCCAGGAATAACAAAGTTCCATGCTTTATTTTAAGATGTGTTGCTAGATTTTGAAATAAAACATTTCAGAGAAAAATATCTGTACTTTTTAAACATGTGGATGACTGATAGCCGCTGGGACAAAGTTTAGATTAACTTTTAGAGATATTATTTTCATATTATTTTGCTTTTTTTGTGATTTACATCTTGCACACATTCATATTTATAAATAAAAAACTCTTGAGAAAAAAATCACCTTTTTTTTTTAAATCTATTCTATATTCCATTGATTGTGAAAATTGCACCTATGGGACAGGGCATGTGGATGACATTTCAATATATGTAATATCCTTTTTTTTAAATGAATAATAATTAAACATTGACATTGTTGATAACGAAAATTATAGAACAAAAGACGCATAAAAATATTCCCAAAATAGTTTTTTATTAAATTAAAAACAAAAAGAGCAATCAGTATGGAACACAAATTTGCCCATTTTTGTAGAATCACCCATATACACATACTTCCTCTTATAATTATTGCACTACATTATTTGTGTAAGTTAGTTAAATATTTTCATGATAATACAAGCAAACATGTCAAATCTTCAAAGGGAAATCTGCTTCTTAAAATCTTTACGCTGTAACTTGAAAAGTTTTCGTCCTCCCTCCGCGTAAAACCAACAATTAGTGCCATCTGAATGGGAATTACGTTGAAGAGTAAACATACTACATAAAATCATTGATGTATTTTTGTGCCCAAGTCTAGGTTTCACAGCCATGTCACCACAGTCCGATATTCAAGCGTAAAATATTGAGAAAGACATATGGACCGACCTTGACAAATAATGATTTATGGAGAATAAGAAGAAATGAGGAAATAGAAGTACTGGTTAATAAAACAATGATATTGTAAAAATTGTTTAAGGGACAACAATTATCCTATCTGGGCCACAATAGCAAAACTTCTGTACTACCAATAGTAAATATACCAAGAAGACAAAAACGGAGATGGTTGGATGATGTCCCCAAAGACCTACAAGTCAGGAAGATTAGCCATTGGAGAAAAATAGGCTAAAGGCAAATCTTGAACAGAATTATGAAGCAGATTGCAAACTGAGACCCATCCCAGGCTAAAATGCCAAATAATAAGATGAGACTTAGCTACATTTAGTACAAATTTTTTGCATTTTTAAGGGAAGACAGTGCCACCGTTAAGGCATTTCATTCGAAATAAGCATACAATATGTGACATGTAAATTACAAAGGTGTACGAGGAAATCAGAGACAACCCTGAAAATATAAAAAGTATACCTTTTTTTAGACATAACGATAAATTTTTATTTCGAAATGAATGCGTCTTTGAGATTCGCTCAATTCGTTTTTGATCTTTCCCTGTTAAAAGCGCTCACTTTCCTCATTCCAACAAGCTCTTGATCTGTTTCCCTTTTAAATGAAAGCAACATTTTCCTTATTGAATCTTAAGATATAACTTCAGTTTTTATCTATTTCAGGTTGGTTTGAGATCCGTCCCAACTCGACATGAATAATTTATCGGAGGTAAGTTGTTTCTTTGATTTTTTGAACGAGGAGGAAAATCACATTTGCTTGATGTAGATTACTGCGATTCATTCAACATTAAGTTACATGTTTGAAATGTTACTGGGTGAATTGGGGTTGATAGAAACAAACTGTATTAGCATACTTGTGGACATTTATTAAGCTAAAGTGTTGATGAATGAAGATTAGGTAACATATGAATGGGAATTTTAGAGTTCTGCGTGTTTCCTGGTTTCATCATTGTTTGATGATGACTCTGAAACTAGTACACTTAAAAATTTAGGAAATTTTTATTGTAAACAATACTGTAAAATGCAGCGTTTACAGTACAGAAAATTTTGATCGTAAATTGTACCGAGAAAAAAATAGCGATTGCAGCGCCGTTTGACATAATTAGTGACTTAGTGTGCGCTGCACACATAACACCCTATTTCAGACAAAGCCCCTATTTCTTCCAAACTTTCATGGAGGTTACAAAAAATGTTTATTCCCATTATTTTCAGGTCAGATTTTAAATCTAACCTGAAAAACTGGATACACATCTAGCATCCGATTATTTTTTCATTCAAGACCGGCGAAAAGTAAACTCCAATTTTCCGTTATAGATTCCTTTATTTTAATATTAAACCTCATATTTCAAGTTTTTCTTTGTCAAATCTAAATCTCTGACAAGGCCTTTTAGTTCGGATTGACTAATCAAATGTGGTTCAAAATTATTTTTTTTTTTCATCTATAAATAAATACCTGTCCAATATGGGCGATTCTCTGTAAAGTCGTCATTTTTCACACGAAATCATCTGTCCGGGCACGGTTTTTTGAAATGTTCGTGTAATACTATTGCTCAGAAAATGAATTTATTACTTTGGTTTGAAAGATGGCCTATTGAAGTTTATGTTTTTCTAATAAATCACGATAGGGGATAAGTCCCCCGCCTAGTATAACTAGGCAGGGGACTGTGCCAGGTGCAGTGGCGGATCCAGACTATGGATTTGGGAGGGGAACTTTTGTAGAAACTGTTTATTGGGGGGGGGGGGTATATTAAATGAACCCTCAAAAATATTTAAACATAAAGCTCTCTCTTTTTGCAATGTGCTTTTTAATAAAGAATTAAATGCAATACAAATTTTTTTCGTCACAAATTCTCAAATTTTAATTTCAATCCCCGTTTGTTTGTTGTTGAACTTTTTAATTAAGAAAAAAACATTAGCAGAAACTATGAAATATAAAGAGCAATTCCACAAAAAATAAATACAAATGTGATTAAGCAATTTTGTGGCCACAAACACTTAGTAAAAAAAGATTGCTGAAAAAACCGACCTTCTCTTGTTTGAATTTACAGTAACCCCTCGTTATATCGCGTTTTTCGGGGACAAGAAAAAAGTGCGATATATTCGACAGCGCGATATAACCGAGGTCATTAAAAATAGTTTCCTATCCAGCAAGTTTTTCTCTTGGGAATGTAAAATTAAAATCAGGAATTTTCAAAAAAAAAAAAATGTAGATAAGCTGCACCACCGTATACGCCGCACTTCGCAAAATTACGGAGAAAAAAAATGTGTTTCATCAGATACGCCGCATCGGTGTATAAGCCGCATAAAACGTAGTTTAAAAAAATTTTCTGCAAGAACTTATGCTGCAGTATACTCGTATTGACATCGTTGAAAAACAATGACAAAGAATTGGGAACATTGATTTGAAAATAGTGTTTCAATATCATAGATAATTAAAACGTTGCAACATTTTGGCGATAACGACAACTTATAGTAACCCGGTCCTACTCCCTGGTAGTCTCTACAGCAACCTTACTTCCCATTCCCTCAGCTACGGGCGGCGGGCGATTTTGTTTTTCGTTTGGAGTTGTTGATGTTTTTTTTTCCCTTAATTTATTCCCCTTCCTTATCACTAATTATTTTGATTTTTTATTTGTTTTTCGTTTGAATTCGTTTTTTGATTATGTTGGTTATTGTTGATGGTTTTTTTTCTTAATTTATTCCCCTTCGTTATCGGGTCTAGGAAAGTAAAATAACATCTGAATAAGCAGAAATGCTGTCACCCTTTTTAAAATAGAACTATTCAAGGGCGTTGCAGTAGTGGCTTTCGATGTCGGACTGAATTTAGGAAAAAATAAACATAGCATGCACTTTTAAAAAAAAGACAAAAAAAAAAAAAACTTTTACATCGTACAAGCCGCCATGGCGAAAAGCCGCAGGAGTGAAAAGTTAGCTTTTAAACACGTATAAACCGCGGCTTATCTGCCCGAAAATACGGTATATAACAGCACATTTTCCTTCTTTTCTGTTTGTTTTGAAAATGTGTCATATGGCTTTCTTTTCGAGCATTGCTGTGGAAATATTTTCATTTACGCAAAACTTGTTCGAATCAGTAATTTTTGTAAATCAATGATAAAAAAATTAAATAAATTCTTTCTTTCATCAACATTTTTTTTAAATTATGTTTTAAATGAGTTGTTCATTTCGAAACATTGTTAAATTTGTTGTTCTCATCGTCATTCTTCGTTCTGTTAATCTCGGAACAACTTGCTCCCCCGTCGAGGTAAGTTGATAATTTTCGGGTTTATTTACCATAGAATTAATTATTAAAAAACCTTACGAAATAAAACTAAAAAAAAAAAAAAACAGCTTTTGTATCAAAGGGACAAAGAAAAACCTTGGAATATTAATTTTAGAATCTTGTTTTCCGAACAAATTTTAAGCATGAGTAAAACACGGAACTTTTGGCCCAGCTCTCCCCTGCTTACATTTATTTTTTCTGTAAGTAATTAATGTAGAACAAATTGAATGAAAGAACTAAGACTTACCATGAGGAAAAGAAGATAGCTGAAGAACAGTTCTCATCAGCAAAAAAAAAAAAAATCTTGAAAATAAAACGTAGCTATCACAAATAAATTTGTTATCGTTGTGGTGGTATTGTACAGCACAGAATAAGCGCACTAAACACGAAACACAGGGTTGCCAACTCTTAAAAATGCCCCCCCCCCTAAACTCAACTCAAAAAACCCTTAGATGCGATTGGATAATAATGACGTCATGAATCAAAAACTTTGGTTGCCACTTAAAATGTTTGGTAGCCAAATCTCAAATATAAAAACGAAAGGAATCTGAAAAACGAAATTATTTTCCTTTTCTCTGTTCTGAAAATTTTTATGCACCTTGGCATTTTGGGGAGGGGGGAACGTTCCCCCAGTCCCCAACCCCCCCCGTGGATCCGCGCCTGGCCAGGTGACTGTGTTTTTGCTCTTTGTTGCGTAATATCTGCAAAACTATTAAAACATAATTAGTTACGAGACTACCTATAAATTTAGGCACAAATTGTGGACATAATAACTAATATGTTTTATAATTAACCTGTTAACCGGGGAATTAGCTATTGCTCAACTCGTTTCACAATGGGGACCTTTTTTTCGCAGCGATAAGTAATATCACACCTCAAATAATAAAAGAATATCGTTTTTAACTTATGATTTTTATTTATTTTGATAAAATATTTTATATTTTTAGCCATATTTTGTAGAAAATAAAAAGTACATAAGTCATAAATTTATTATTAATAAAAATATATAAAACACTGAAATTCACAATAAGAATATTCAAATCAGAGAGTTATTACTAACATGTAAGATACTATAATGCAGACTAAAATGAATCCAAATTGTGGCAGCTCGAAGTATAGATCATGCAAGGGCGGATCCAGCTTCAGGCTAAGGAGGGGGTCATTTTCGGAAAGGGGGGGTCAAAGTGTAATTTTTGAGCAAAAATGGGGGGTTTTGACAATTTTTTCGTAATATAAGTACCAAAAATGCTATTTTTTGCTATATTTTGTCGGTTAAGGGGGGGGTCATGACCCCCATAACCCCCCCTCTGGATCCGCGCTTGAGATCATGCAGCGCCCGTTTTCTCGTTAATAGCGCTCAAGTTACAGATTACAAGAACATGAAAATTCATGACGCATTGACAATATGATGGCATATATATAACCACTCTAAGATTTAATAGATAAGAACA
Source organism: Uloborus plumipes (assembly GCA_038373865.1). Taxonomy (NCBI): domain Eukaryota; kingdom Metazoa; phylum Arthropoda; class Arachnida; order Araneae; family Uloboridae; genus Uloborus; species Uloborus plumipes. Next base: position 19,028 of record JAXGGA010003069.1, on the reverse strand, counting down.
ACGTAGAAAGTGATGCGTTCAATATATTACGATTAATTTCCATGACGAAAAATTTCGTCATGCCCATTGCTGTAGGCTTTTTTGTTTGACGAAATAATTCGTCATACCCAGTTAACAGGTTAAATTGACATTAATAAAATCACGTCCCAGAGGATTTTTTTCGCAACGACCCTGATGCATACTTTCATCATAAATGTGGCTCTCAAACTAAGCAAAGTAGCGTTTCAACACCGTTCTCGGCGATTTCGGCAAATTCACACTGATTACTTTAAACTTCATGCCAAAAATAATTTGCAAAAGTTATAGATTTTTCGCATTACAGCTTTGAATTTGTTGCAGGGGACTGTTTGGAAAAACTCCGGACAGAATTTATATGACAATTTTAAGTTTTAGAAATACGTAACTATACCTTATTTCATAAGAAAAATATAGCTTCATTATTCTATTTTTAGATATTAATTGCCAAATTTATGTAGTGTTAATAGGTTTTTTGAAATACTATCTTTAACAGTTAGACTATGGGATTGGGACAGCCAGGGGACTGTGTTTTTGGCGCTTAGATAATTTCTAGAAAAAAAAATTAAATTATCACTCCAAATACAATTGGGCCACAAAGTATTAATGCTTTACTTTTATTAAGAGCGATAATTACTTTATTACACTTTATTATTTTTAAAATACTTAGTCCGGACAGCCAATTACCAGTTTACAGAGAATCGCCCATATAAGAAGGACCTGCTTTGTCTTCTTCAATTGTTTTCGATAAACTTGAAAATCTTTTCGTGTACTGGACTATGTACTGGAAAAAAAATTTGTCCCTGAGGGGTCCCAAAACCTATAAAACCGTTCAAACGGTAGGTGCGGGGGACCTCAGGGTGTCAAATGTCAAATGTCTGGAAAATGTGGTAGCGGCATTGACTCTGATGACAATTTAGCATACTTCACTGAACGATTTTAATTTTTTGAAAATACCTTTCGCATTTACTAAACCAGAAGTAACAATCGTCCTACGTGATTTTTGGGTTCACACCAACTGCATTGGTACACCAAAAGGCATCATCTGTTTAATACTACCCTAGTGCCAACATGTAAAATATTAAAACTGTTTAATCGACACACTTTCAGCACCCAGGATTTGTCGATTTTTAAAGGCAATTTTTAAATAAGTTTCGTAACACTTCTAAAATAGGTTAAATTGGCTTCTTTTTTTTTTTTTTTTCACTTTTAGTAGTAAATTGACCATAAACATAATAAAATAAGCTAGGAAAATTCACACAAACGTGTAGCATTTTTATGATTTATGAGTAGTCTAAATTTTTTTGGATGACTTTTGCATGCATTAATTTGATTGCTACCCTCAAGCAAGCGCTGCGGACAGTAAATTAAATAAAGTACTTATGAATTTTGTTATTTATGTTTTAGGACGTGGTATCTTAATATAAATTTGTTCTTTGTTCGTTACTAAATAGAACTAATATGAATCATCAGCACTTGGGATATGAATGATTTTTTTAGTGTTGCATAGTGTAATTAGCTAGGAAATTGCGGAATCAAATTGCACAAGTTTTCAATGAAAGTACTCCACTAATCAAGCAATTGAAGTGAATTTTATATTAGTAGACTCAATTACGAACGGAAGAAATTATTTAAAATATCCTATCTACTTGGTTAATAAGCTCACTTTTATTTTCTGATATTTCATGTCTTCCTGTTATTTATTTTTTTTTTTTTTTACATTCATGTCCTTAGGCGAAAAAGTATGTTTCAAGGATTAAGGAAGTTTCTGAAAGGGAAATGAAGGCATTAAAAACTGTCATTTTCAAATCTTGTGATAATGCTTCTTAAATGAGCAGAAGATACAATAACCTTCGAACGTAGATTCTGATGGAGAATAATTTAGCAATGAGGTTTAGTCCAGTCGAAGGAAAAAATGTCTGACAAAGTAAAATTTTTGCAATGGAGGATCACAGCCAGGTTTTGAAACAGTTTTACGTATATATAATTATAGTTTTATTTTATTTGTAAAAATTCTTTTTATTCATTTTTTTTTTTTTTCAAATTTCTGTGCTCTACAGTTGATCACTAAATATTTTAAAAATTCATCATATTGCAAAAATTTCAGTTTTTTTATTTATACCCAATATCCAGAAAAAAAAAAAAAAAACACACACACACACACCAATAAATCGAAAACAATTTAAACGATTATTTCATGAATACATGAAGCAGTCATTGTATAGTGGTCATAGGGGTCTGACCGGGATAAGGAAGCCCCGGTTCGAATCTCGGCTCGGGCAAGGAGGTACTTTCGTTCTCTCCTGTCCTTATCATTTCCCTGTGTGAATGAGTTTGTTGTGAATGGTTGCCTGCCATATAAACGGGTCTTAGGGCATGTGTGTTGCGCTAAATTGGACTTCCCCTTTAATGGTGGTCCATAAACAGAAGCCATACCTATTCCGTCTTAAATCGGGTAGATGTGTCTACTCGGGCTCGGGTACCCAATAACAGCAACATTATTAACCAAACCAAAAAGAGAAAACATTCATTAGAGGAGATAGCACTCGCGAGCAGTTCCACTTAAAAAAAGGTAGATGGGTTGCGGGTGATAACTTTCCGAAGTTTTCAATTTAAAACTTTTGACATATTCAACTAAACTATGTGTTTGAAATTAGCATCGTTTTACGTTGTTTAAAACGGCTCAAAATGTTTTTTATTATTCTTCCCCTTATTGTTACCTTGCCTAACACCCCTATTTTGGAAAGATCAGAGAAGACCTGACGCATGTGTAAATGTGCGAAAGGTTTTTCCAAAGAAGATCATACAGTGTGTTGTATTGCAACTTTAATTGCTCGTTGTCTTCGCGTTCATCGTTGCAATATTTACACTTGCTACCTTGCTAAAATTTGCAATGAGGAAGCAACTCCGATTCCTTCTGTTCCACGTTTCTTGAAACTTTCACTCCCTAGACTCAACGCTTTCTGAATTCCCAATAACCTCTCTAGCGCGCGAACGCTTTTCATTTCGCAACACCCACGCGTTATATTCCCGCCTCTGGGTCAGCAATGAGAAAGTGACCACAGAGGCTCAGAAAATCGAACGCACTTTTTGTATGAACTATTTTCGTGCCTTTGTGCAATGAATGACGCGTTAACTCTCCTGCCCCCGTTAAAAGCTTCCAGAACAGACTCTCTGCCTGTTAATATTCCTTATTACCGGTTTAATTGTGTGGATATGACTGGCCTCTTTTTTTTCTCTTCTTTTTTTTAAAGCTAGCTGTCTCGTAACAAAAATCAACAGCTTGAGGATGAATTGAAACTTTTCACGTGTATTGGCACATGCTTCAAATCCGGTACAAGCGTGTATCAGGAGGAAGATTGTATGTTTCAAAAACGGTCGTGGGCATGTGTAGAAAAGATTTTAAAAGAAAGAGTGAAAAATAAAAATGATTAATTGTTTAACGTCGTGACTAATCGTTAACCCGTGTGTTTACTCGTCGTATTTTCCGTCAATTTTCGTTAATTAGGTCTTAATTTCGGATAAAGAAAGTTGAAAAGCCTCTAAAATGGGACCTTAAGGGCCCTGCTGCACATTGACGTAAAGCAGAAAAATTAAGCATAAACATAAAATGGATTACATAGCATTCCTATGGAAAGAAATAACGGATAGCCATATAGTTTATTTATTTATTTATTTATTTTTAAATGCGGATCGAGGTGTCATTTGGTTAATTTATCTTTCGCTTGACGAGTGTACGTAACGGCGTCCCTTAAAAGAATTCTTTAACAATTATTAACGAAGTTCTAATCTACAGGGTGACAAGAAATAAGTTGGACGAAGTTTCAAACCAAGTATCTGTAAATACCACTGAATTTTTAACGATATTGTGGTAGGGAATCGATCCTAGAAAGCTACTAAATAGGTGTAAGTGAGTTAGTTGGGATAACCATTATTGTTCGCAAACTATCTGCCATACTTGAATTGCATAAGCAAGAAACGAAAAAATGTGAAATTGTTTAACGATTGAAAGTGGCTAAATACACGATTTCCTGCACAATTAAAAGGTTAAAAAAACTCAAACATGATGGTGACAGGTCAGGAAGAAGAAGAAAATGCACAGTTAACACATCTAGCGACCAGAAAGTGGTCAAAAAGCGAGTTTAACGAAATCCTAGGATTTCAATGAGAAAGGTTGCTAGAGGAGTGAAAATCAGTGTAGAAACCACTCGTTCGATGGTAATTGTTGAGCTTGGTCTTCTCCCTTACAAAATGAAAGAGACTTAAAAGCTAGCAGCAAAGAACACACGCACAAGACTTCAAAAGAGGAAATAACTGTTAAGCGGGCCGCAGATGATCGATGGAAAACATTGCTCTTCACAAATGAACAAGAAGTTCTGTCAAGAACTAAACGAGCCTACTTTCCCGTACATCGACATCGGCATTCTAGCATCTGATCATCATTCTCTTGATTATCTAAGACTAAAAATTATGTCAAACATACCTTTTTAGCACTTGAAGCTGATTTCTAAAAGCAAAATATACCCCTCTCATCAGATGAAATAGGCACATAAAAAGTAAATAAATGAATAAATAAAGCTTTGTCGCACCTTTTAAAGAATGTAACTGTTACAGTTCTTCCGTAGAAAAATTCCTCAATTGTTTTCAAAAAAAAAATTAAAAGTACATCAAAACTCATTTTATCAAAGAAAGAAAAAAAATAAAGAAAAAAAAACTCGTCCGTTGATAAAATGTCTCGAATTTCACTTTTAATCCGTTGCCAGTTGTTAAATATAAATAAAGAATAAAATGCCCTCGTGAATGAAACATTTTTGTTACAAAAAAAATCGTCTGCCAATAATAATATTAATAATAATAATAAATTCAATAAAACAAATGAATAAATAAACAAAAAATCGTCTGCACAGTCAGTCATTTTTTTTTTCGGACTGTTTACTCAAAAGTTATTAGGGGTGACAGCTTGCTTGAGCGGTTCAATGTTGAACGAAAAATTGTTCAATTTGGAAATGTAAATACGGGAATGAAGTACCCTTGAAAAGTTCTTTCCAACAAAAAAAAGTTTGTTCAAATCGGACTGTTCATTAAAAAGTTAGTATCGCGGGACCGGTTATTTGAACGGCTCAAAGTTGAATCAAAAATTGTTCAAATCAAAAAATCAAATATGGGAATGAGCTGTACTCGCAGAGATCTTTCCAACAAAAAAAAGTTTGTCCAAATCGGAATGTTCATTCAAAAGTTATTAGGGGGGGACAGACAGACAGACAGACCGACCGACCGACGCACAAATTCCCCATCTCAATACCCTACTTTCAAATTTTTAATTTTTCGATATTTATTTCATTTTTTTGTTTCTTTTTGACTTTTTTTTACTTGGCGATATTTTTTGGACTTGGCGATATTTTTTGGACTTGGCGACATTTTTTAGATGCATTAAGCCAATTTTAATGCTTTTTTCGTCTCTTTTATTTTTAACGGGAAAGTAGGCTAAAAAGGAAACAAGAACTATAGCATACCGAACAAGAAGTTCTGTCAAGAACTAAACGAGCCTACTTTCCCGTACATCGACATCGGCATTCTAGCATCTGATCATTATGCTCTTGATTATCTGAGACTAAAAAGTATGTCAAACATACCTTTTTAGCACTTGAAGCTGATTTCTAAAAGCAAAATATACCCCTCTCATCAGATGAAATAGACACATAAAAAGTAAATAAATAAATAAATAAAGCTTTGTCGCACCTTTTAAAGAATGTGACTGTTACAGTTCTTCCGTAGAAAAATTCCTCAATTGTTTTCAAAAAAAAAAAAATTAAAAGTACAAAGTACATCAAAACACATTTTATCAAAGAAAGAAAAAAAATAAAGAAAAAAAAAACTCGTCCGTTGATAAAATGTCTCGAATTTCACTTTTAATCCGTTGCCAGTTGTTAAATATAAATAAAGAATAAAATGCCCTCGTGAATGAAACATTTTTGTTACAAAAAAAATCGTCTGCCAATAATAATAATAATAATAATAATAATAAATTCAATAAAACAAATGAATAAATAAACAAAAAATCGTCTGCACAGTCAGTCATTTTTTTTTCGAACTGTTTACTCAAAAGTTATTAGGGGTGGCAGCTTGCTTGAGCGGTTCAATATTGAACGAAAAATTGTTCAAATCGGAAATGTAAATACGGGAATGAAGTATCCTTGAAAAGTTCTTTCCAACAAAAAAAAGTTTGTTCAAATCGGACTGTTCATTAAAAAGTTAGTATCGCGGGACCGGTTATTTGAACGGCTCAAAGTTGAACCAAAAATTGTTCAAATCAAAAAATCAAATATGGGAATGAGCTGTACTCGCCGAGATCTTTCCAACAAAAAAAGGTTTGTCCAAATCGGAATGTTCATTCAAAAGTTATTAGGGGGGGACAGACAGACAGACAGACCGACCGACGCACTAATTCCCCATCTCAATACCCTACTTTCAAATTTTTAATTTTTCGATATTTATTTCATTTTTTTGGTTCTTTTTGACTTTTTATTACTTGGCGATATTTTTTGAACTTGGCGATATTTTTTGGACTTGGCGATATTTTTTGGACTTGGCGACATTTTTTAGATGCATTAAGCCAATTTTAATGCTTTTTTCGTCTCTTTTATTTTTAACGGGAAAGTAGGCTAAAAACTGTTCTCAATTGAACAAACTCAAAATAGCCATAATGATAGTTTGGTCAGCAGAAGCACCTGGAACTTTTTTAATTGTTGGCGGCGTCAACTACCCCTATCTGCAATGGTTTGGGGTGGGATATGTGCTAGTGGGGAACCACCACTTGTTTTTGTTGATCAAGGGATATAAAAAATAATCAGCAAACATACCGCAAACTCATTTTGGATGATGTTGTCTTACCTTGTTCGCAAAAGTTCTTTGAAAACCAAAGATGGACCTTCCAACAGGATTTTTCATTAAAGACACTCAAGATTGATGCAAGACACATTTTCCAAACTTCATTGGAGCTGAAGAATGGCCCCCCGTATTCCCCAGATTTGAACCCAATGTATTATTCTGTTTGGTCCATCTTGGAAACAAGGGTGTATACTAAACCTGATAAAACTTTGGCATCTCTACAACCATTCTTCGGGAAAGAAAGGGATAAAATATCAATGAGTGAGTTGCGGCCCGTAGCCGAAAATTTTGTGACACGTCTAAAGCTCTGTATTAATACTAACAGTAGCCAATTTGAAAACGTTTAAATATATCTGACAAAATAATGTATTCATACTTATTTTGAAGTTTGGTCGCATTATTTTCATTAGCAACAAAGTTCTACCGTACGATGTGTGTCCAAGTTATTTCTTGTCACCCTGTACAATCAATCTACAAGCTCTAACAATGCATTTGTGAAAGAATTGGCCACGTTTGTACAACAGTGCATCGTTTTCTTGGCGTCTATGAAAGTGATTCCATCGACCTCAATGCTTTAATAACAAGGGATTTTTTTTTTTTTTGCAAAACAAGAAACGATTCCAACCAGCAAACATAATTTTTACTCTAACTAACGAGAAGTGTTTTACCACGTAAATTACATGAATTGCTTTTCTACATCAGTTACATCCTATTATTCCGTGACATTTTTCCTCATTGCATATCGCATATAGTGGCAAGTTTCGCCTCGGCAATTTTTCTGAAGAGAAATCCTTTTACGTATAAAACTTTTTACTCACTTATATCTCTGTTTTTTTTTTCTTTGTTACTTGCATCAATAATGTCCGGAGAAAACTGTAGTATTGTTAACACGAAAATTCTAGTAATAAGAAGCACGATGGTGCCTTTACGCACTTATGGCTCTACACAATAAAAGCGCAAGCGCTCTTATATACTTGAATGGTTACAAAAAATAATCGTTGAAAGTTAACTATAAAAATGTATCAGATTGCTCCTTTTAATATTTCCTTCAACCATCCGGCAGCTCAATTTTCGTAACAAAGTAGCTTTGAAACAATGTATAATTTTTTAATGTAAAAAAGTACAATATAAAATATATGAATTACATTTATACAAATTACGTAATGAGCAAATTTTGTTACTTCTACTTTGCCCGTGGAAATCGCGGGATACGCAGCGAAAGTGTAATTGAATATTACCAGATATAATTTAATTATAGTTAAAAAAAACTAAAAAATACTCTTTTAGAGTTAATCAAACTATAAGGCTTTAAACCATGATGTATTATAAGTTTACATTCACTTATAAAAATACATCAATATGCAACATAGTTTAGCCTTTAGTATTAAAAATAGTATTAAATATATTACTTTTAGATTTGCAAAGAACGTGAATTTTATCTTTTATTCAGTGACATACAAACAGCTGAAACACTTATAATGCAGCAACATTTAATATAGTTTAGCCTTTAGTACTAATAATAGTATTAAATACATTAATTTTATAGTTGTAAAGAACGTGAATTTCATCTTTTATTCAGAGTTACATACAAACAAACAAACAAACAAACCCACATGTGAAACTAATAAAAGCGTATTAAAAAAGCTATTGAGCTCCTCCTACAATTCATTTAAATTGTAAATAATCTTTTCCAATTTGTTCTGCTCCTTGCATTTTATTCTGAATTTTCACTTTACTTCTGTTGATCCCCATCAAAAGGGGATTTTCACGCATACACCGATTTATACCATTTATTTCTTTTTAATGTGTTTAGGTGGTAAATACAGCTAGGAAAGCTTTCAACCGAGAAGTTACTAAGCCGCTGGATTTCCGAGTAAAGCAACTGAAAGCTTTTCATCAGCTGTTGGAAGAAAATGGCAGTGAATTAGTGGCTGCCCTGCAAAAGGATTTGAAAAAGGTAAAAAACATGTATTTTTCAAGAAATTTAGTGATGTTTTTGCTCTGTACTGTTTATTTTCGATTGTCATTGGGTATTTTCATTTGTGTATTCTTACAATTGTTTGTAAATTGTTGACATAGAAACAACAGAAGAAGCCTGCGCTAATTAAGATTTGCGCTGAGCCCTCACCAAAAAACTCCAATTAAATTCGACGTGATAGTAATACACCAGAGCTCCAAATCGCAAATTAAAAAAAATCAAAAAAAGAATCTTGGAATATAGCTTAATAAAAAGCTAAAACTCACGAATCTAACTTTCTTTACATAGAGATGCTAATCAAACAATGTAACTATTATGAAGCAATTGAAGGGGCAAGTGGATAAAGGTGAAAAAAATATTTTTTTAAATTTCTAGAAAAAGCTTTAAAAAAATGTAGTGTTAATTTTTTTTAATGGATTTTTCTTATCGGGGTCATATTCTTAGTTACCAGCTATTTCTGTGAGTAAGGGATATAATACTGATGGACTTATCAACCTTCATAGATGGTAAAAAGTAAGTTTCAAAAATTATTACATGGGCGATTCTCTGTAAACTCGTCATTTTTCACACGAAATCTGTCCGGGCACGGTTTTTTGAAATGTTCGTATAATTATAATACTATTGTTCAGAAAATGAATCTATTACTTTGGTTTGAAAGAGGGCCAATTGAAGTTTGTGTTTTTCTGATAAATCATGATAGGGGGTAAGTCCCCCGCCTAGTATAAGGGCGCTTTTACACTTGACGACACGACAACGACGAAAGTCGGACGGTAATACAGCAACGATAAGTACCGTGTCGTGTCGTTTATAGCACTGCTTTTACACTCAAACGATATCGTTTCTCCGAACGGGTCATTTTCCATCGCATTTCATTTCGAGATAGCACTGTGCTCACACGTATATTATTATGGCTCCTCCATTTATCAGATTACGACTGTTATATTTACTTTACTTCCAGAAAAAGAAAACAAATGAAAAATACGATATTGAGTGCATGATATTCACAACTTTATTACATTCTCACTCACCTTGTTTACTAAGAACGAAACGCATACTATCTGCTGGAATTGCAGAGCGATAAATGGCGGATCTAACTCCCAAAAGTTTGCCATAGAACTTTTTAAAATTAAGTCCACAGTTCGCCATGATATAAGTTGGTCGTCGCAATATAGTTTTGTTTTGTTTTCGTAATTGTAGTGCTCTTTAGTACTAAGCGAGTGTATCCCCATTTCGTTATAATGAAGAGAATTCGTTAACAAATATGTTTCGTTGTCAATCGTCTCTTCGTTGACACCATCGCTTCTTTGCGAATAGATTCGCCATTTATCCCTCGGCGGCGCCAACACTGTCAGAATGAAAACTTGAGTTTTTTTTTGTTGCATTAAAAATCGTCTGAGCAACAATAATGAAACAAAATACCAACTAAAATGAATAAAATTGTTTTATTGCTACATCTTTTGTTTATCGTCTGCAAATTGAAGCTTATATTTATTAATTAAGAGATGTCGAATTTAAACGCAATTGCTATATAGTTCGAAGAAAGTAAACAGATGGATGAGTATCGTCCCGATTTTAAAGGAGAGACGGATGCCATCCGACACGAATGGGACGACAAACGACAGCGTTCGGTCGGAGACGGCAGAATCGTCCTGGAATCGGGAGATGGAAAAGCGCATAGCATATTTTAATGCATTTTGCGTGCTCCAATTTCGGATGACGACAATCGCTTACGATTTATCGTTGCCGTGTCGGTAAGTGTAAAAGCGCCCTAACTAGGCAGGGGACTGTGCCATGTGACTGTGTTTTTGCTCTTTGTTGCGTAATATCTGCAAAACTATTGGAACATAATAAGTTACGAGACTACCTATAAATTGAGGCACAAATCGTGGACATAATAAGTAATATGTTTTATAATTAAGTTAATTGACATTAATAAAATCACTTCCCAGAGGACTGTTTTCGCAACGATCACGATGCATACTTTCAGCACAAATGTGGCTCTCAAACTAAGCAAAGTAGCGTTTCAACACCGTTCTCGGCGATTTCGGCAAATTCACACTGATTACTTTAAACTTCATGCCAAAAAGAATTTGCAAAAGTTATAGATTTTTCGTATTACAGCTTTGAATTTGTTGCAGGGGACTGTTTGAAAAAACTCCGGACAGAATTTACATGACAATTTTAAGTTTTAGAAATACGTAATTATACCTTATTTCATAAGAAAAATATAGCTTCATTATTCTATTTTTAGATATTAATTGCCAAATTTATGTAGTGTTAATAGGTTTTTTGAAATACTATCTTTAACAGTTAGACTATGGGATTGGGACAGCCAGGGGACTGTGTTTTTGGCGCTTAGATAGTTTCTAGAAAAAAAAATTAAAATGTTATCACTCCAAATACAATTGGGCCACAAAGTATTAATGCTTTACTTGTATTAAGAGCGGTAATTACTTTATTACACTTTATTATTTTTAAAATACTCAGTCCGGACAGCCAATTACCAGTTTACAGAGAATCGCCCACATATCACTTTTATCCACTTGCCCCTTCAATTATCTTTGATAAAATGTTCATCAGAATGTTCATTACGTTTGTTTATTGTTTTAGTTTTATCAAATAAATTTTGTGTTTTTTATGGTAAGTTCTTTGAATACTTTAAGCACAAAATAATATTTAGCGAAGGAGAAAAGTGGGCGGAATAAGCATTACTTTTACCTCTTCACTGTAAGTAGGAACTGCAAGTTTCCCATTTGGTACTCTAATGCTGCACAACGATCAGGATTTGTATGAATTTTCATGTTATTTAACATGAGTGAATTGCAACTGCAAACTGTTTCAATAAATATTATTTCAATGAATAATTTAACTTAGGTACATTTAATGAAAGTAATAGTTTCACCTTACAATTAAAAAATAAAGTTAAAAAAATAATTAAAAAAAAAAACGTGAAAATGTATGAATCCAGATGAAAGGTGCAGATTTGGGTGGAAAACCCAGGTTAATAGCACTGTAATACAAAGACAAATATAGTATGCGTAAACATTGCGTGATTTTAATGAAGAACATGCGATATTGTATTTACATCGCAACGATTTCTTCAAGAAAATCAAACATGATAACACCTTGAAAGATCATATCCAATAAATAGATAATGTTTCGGATAAAAGATAGAAAAGAAAAATTTAAATATGGAAACAGAATAGATTTGATAAAACCTGAATCATGTATTTACATTTTTGTTTAATATTTTCCATTTATATTGTCGTGTTAGCAAATGGGTCATTTTCAAAATTTGCTTACATTTACTGTCCGGAGGTTAAAAAGACGATTTTGAAGCATAACTTATATTTTAAATTCAAAGCGAACAATTATTTTCTGCAAGCAATACCCCAAAAAAAATTCTATCACTCAAAAAATTATTGAAATTTATTTATTTATTTTTATATAAGTCTTTAAAAATGAGAATCAAGGCAAAAACGCTTGTCCATTTCCAATTTTCGCAAGTTCAACTATTTTTCTATATACTTAATTGTTTAAAAAAAATATACACAACAAATTATTTCTACATATTGACTATTAGTATATGATATTCATAATAAATATTGACAATAGTAATTTTATTTCATTAAGAAATGTATGAATATATTTTGTCCTGAAGTTCTTGTCAAATCCGTTACCCAAAGATTTTTTTAGCTAAAAAAGGTATTTATTGAAGTCAAAAGATGGTAACACGTATTAAGTTAACTTAACAAACTAGTTACGTAACTTTCGTACCATTTTGTTTTCCTGAGTCGAGAAGTATTGTTGTAGCGTTTCGTACAAGATTTCTTCCAAGAGCGTATTTTTATTCTTTGTCAAGTCTGTTACCAAAGATTTTAGTATTAATTTTTACTTTTTCTCAACTTTTACCCCGAAATATTGTTTATTATACGACTCTAAGAAAATGCATATTGTTGTTCAATTTTTAAATTCTACAACATAGCCATAATTTGACATTTTGGTTAAAATGTCAAGTCCGTTACTGGTCAAATCCGTTACCAAATGTCAAGTCCTTTACCGTACAATTTTTGATAAATATTTTAATAATCACAAGCATCGTTTTAAGCTTCAGGGACGCAAATTATTTCAAATGAGGTTGGTTCTAGGCCCTATGATACAAGTTAAAAGTGAGATTTGATATTGATTTTGTATGGTAACGGACAGCAATTTTCCTTGCAACTTAAAGTTTTACACCAGCATTTGAATACTTAAGTATACTTCAAAGTGTACAATCAATTACTTTTTCACACACCTAAAATATGTGACAAAACATCTGTTAGTGATTCTAAAAGAAAATAGCAAGTTAAAAAAATTACTTAAAAATTCTGAAATGTAAGCATATGGTGAAAATGACCCAAATGCATTTCTTTGTTAAATGACTAGTAGTAGTGTTTTGGACATGTTTTTTTTTTTTTTTTTTTTTTTTTTTTTTTTTTTCAATTTAAAAAAAAGGATAAAAATGTTGCAGCTGGAAAAAAAACTAATTCTAACGGTGTCGGAACATACAAATTACTCTTTTTTAGCAGTGATATTTCCAGGAAGTTTCAATTATGGTTTCTATATATTTGTATAAATAAGCTGGAATAGTATGTGTGTGTGCTGATTTAACTGATTATGGTCCCACTCTTAGTTATGGCAGTGGCATGACAAAAAGTAGCAAGAATTAGCCAGATGAATTCAGCTAATTCTTCAATATCTGTATTTCTCATGTCAAATCTTTTCACATAAATTTTAATTCCTTCATACTTCTTGAAATCCACAACAACTAAATTGGTCTCATCTATACTTTGAGACTCATTTTTATTTACCAGAGCTAACACTTGTAATACTTTGGCTCGTTTGCAAAATGTCTTGTTCATCGATAGACTCCGTTTTTTTTTTTCTTTTTTTTACCGATTACAAATTTTATGTTCTGTATAAGTGTGACACATTTATTTTCATCAGAATAGTCATTTTTTTAAAACCTTTTTTAGTAATTTTTTTCACCGTATAATGGCACACTTTATTTACATAGCACTCCTTGTAGACATTTTTTATGTCTTTGCACCCAACAGTGTCCTAAGTTTGGAGCATATTACAGATCTCAAATTTACAAAGAAATAAGCTACCTTGAGTTAGTTAAGGAGGGGAATTAAATTTGCATGAAATGAGTGCTTAACTGAGTAGTTACCGAGTAGTACGTAACCGAGAAGAAATATGACAAAAATTTAAACTCATGCTGCTCAGTTAACGATAGGAACCCAAGTGATTTCCATGTTTAAAAATCGCATATTTTGTTTAAAAAAAAAAAGTATTTAAACTTACCCATGAAGCTGGAAGCATTAAATTTAAACTCACATTGCCTCAAAAGATATCTATTCATTTATCCTGTAACAGAGTTGATTTCTTACTGAGGAATACTGTCAGCAGATGTACCAGCCCTCAAAACAAAATTTGTCAAAATGCCCCAAGTTAGAGTACTGTCCCAATTATGTGCAATTGGTTATCTGTTGGCCTATCAATTGATTATATTGCTATTCAGAAAATGTATGACTATGCTCAGAATTCTACACTACTAAAACTACAGGTTGCAAAAGGCACCTCTAAGGGTCAAACGTTGTAGCACCAAAGACACCCCCTGAAGGGTGCCACTTGATTCCCTATGGCACCCTTGAAAGTGCCATTTGGCTCCACGTGGCACTCTATGGGTACCCTATCACCTCACGGGTGACCTATGGTACCTCAAGGGTGATACAAGGAGCCAAATAGCACCTTCAATGGTGCCAAAGGGAGTCAACCAGTGCAACAACGTTTTATCCTTGAAAGTGCCCTGTGCAAGCTGTCGTTTTCAGTGTACTGCTATAAACAAAACTGCATTATTTCAACACCACAAACGGTAGAAAGAGAAGCTTTATAAATTTAGAGCTTTAACGATAAATGTTCTTATTGCAGCCTTATCCAGAAGCTCTTTTGGCTGAAGTAGAATCTACAAAGAATCAGATTAAAGGAGCTTTGTTTGACGTTCACAAATGGATGCAACCAGAAACCGTAAGTATGCTTCTTTTGAAGATGGTTTTATTTTTTCTGATACTTAATCAAAACCATGCGTTAATTAAATGTGTATTCTTAAAAAATAAATGATTAAAATATTGAGCAAAATTAATGAAGCGTAACACTTATCCAGGAAATAGTGATTGCTAATCAAAAAGATACGCTCAAAACTCGTATGCAACGCCATCACGAAACTTTCTTCTGGGTCTATCATGGAAATACTTTTTATTTAAAAAATTATCAGAGAGTTTTGTATACTCTGAGCGCTCAGCGTCAAAAATGAAACGGCACCCACATGAAGTGGGTTTTTAGGATTCAAACCCCTCCGAAAATTTTCAAAACTACTTCAAAATATGTTTTAATATCTTTTTTTGCTGAAAATCTTATTGTTACTGTTTTACTATTTATTTATTTATTTTCCGTTTCGTTTAAAAAATGAAATCATTATTGTTGACGTATATTGTACAAACTCGGTGCTTTATCTGCATTTTTTTTTTTTTTTTTTGCAGTTATTGCGAACACACTTTCTTATAAAATAATACAGCGTTTCCTTTTGAATTTTGATTACCTGAAGCCTTAACAAATGCATTAAAATTCTCTAAAATCGAAAGTGCCAAACTCAATATTTAACATATTTGTAAGCTTCGAAAAATATGAATTTAGGAAGTATTACTTTGATTGGATGTATATGAGTTCACGCATCTATTTTTTTTAGTTATTAAAAATATATTAAATATTTATCAAGATTGACGTTATGTAATATAAGCATCATATTTTTTTTTCTCTAATAGACACGTCACCTTTTGCATTTCTTTTAATTTCTGCATCACAATGCCCTTAAAGTAGTATGTTCTTATTTAAATAAATTATTGTAATAAAAAACGGTAAAAATCAAATCGATCATTTAGATTTCTTGAGAATTATGTTGGCAAAACCATCCTCCAAGTAAAAGTCTGGTTACTGCTCTGAGCACCAGGTTCTTATTGGGGTTTGTGAGTGCACAGAACTTCTTTCTATTAGTTGTAATACGTTTTTTGTTAGGGCCCTTCTTCCTTTTAAATCTGTGTGAGTAAGTTAAAATTAGAAATTTTAAAAAGTCATTCAACTTAAAAAAATTAAAAGCATGCATTCATTCATAAAGATTTGTAATGGTAAATACGCGGCCGTAACCAGACTTTAGTTTTGGAGAGGGTTTTACCATACACATTTCTCGTTAAATCTGTATGGTCAATAAAATTTGACTACATATTCTATTACTACTATTAAAATCTGTCCGCGTCTGTCTGTCTGTCTGTCTGTCCGTCTGAAGCTTGAACTCCTCAAAAACCGCTGAGCGTAAAGAATCAAATCTAATACCATTCGATTCGAAATTTTCTAAGGAAGACAATAAGACCAACCGCGTAATTGTACGACGTTAATTAGCTGAGATATTAATTAAAACGTTAATTAAATTCTTTGCACTTTTAAAATTCCAAGACTTTTATTTCTTTCCGTAGCTATTTTAAATAAAAGCGTTAGTTAAATTGTTGAACTATTTAAAATTCCAAGACTTTTATTTCTTACCGTTGCCATTTTGAATTAAAACGTTAATTAAATTATTGAACTATTTAAAATTCCAAAAATTTTATTTCTTTCCGTAGCCATTTTAAATTAAAGTGTTAATTAAATGGTTGAACTATTTAAAATTCCAAGACTTTTATTTCTTACCGTTGCCATTTTGAATTAAAACGTTAATTAAATTATTGAACTATTTAAAATTCCAAGACTTTTATTTCTTTCCGTAGCCATTTTAAATTAAAGCGTTAATTAAATGGTTGAACTATTTAAAATTCCAAGACTTTTATTCCTTACCGTTGCCATTTGGAATAAAAACGTTAATTAAATTATTGAACTGTTTAAAAAGATTCCAAGACATTTATCTCTCTTACCGTTGCCATTTTGAATAAAAACGTTAATTAAATTATTGAACTATTTAAAATTCCAAGATATTTATTTCTTTCCGTTGCGGTTTTAAATTAAAACGTTAATTAAATTGAACTTTTTAAAATGAAAGAGTGTTATTTTTTTCCATTGTCATTTTGAATACGTGTTATAACAAAGTTCTAACAATTGTTTTTATTCTAATTATTAATGACATATTTTTTCTCTGGTACCATTTTGAAAATGTGTTTTTAAATAAAATTGCAATTGCTGTTTTTAGAAGGGACTTTTTTTGGCTGCGATCCAAATATTAAAAGAACTTTTTCGTTTAGAGTTTTGCAATTAATTTTACAGGAAGAAAGCGGTTTGGAAACAATTGTTTTTGGTAAGGAATTTTGAATGTTATTTAGGGAGAGTGCTAAGTATGCGCTACTTGACATCGTCTTTCTTTTTTAGGAAGCATGTGCAAATAATTCGATTGATTCTTTGATGCAGGAAATCTTTTTAGCGAGTCGCTTTAGCGGGGAGTAGTTTGTTTAACTTTTCCTTGATGTTTTAAAGGCGAGCCGCCTTGGCGGCGAGTAGTTTATTGAAACTTTCCTTGCCACTGTAATGGCGAGCCGCCTTGACGGCGAGTAAACTATTGAAACTTTTCTCATTACTTTAAAGGCGAGCCGCCTTGGTGGCGAGTAGTTTGCTGAAACTTTCCTCGCTACTTTAAAGGTGAGCCGCCTTGGCGGCGAGTAGTTTTCTCAAACTGCCTTCGCTACATTACAGCCCGTGCAACGCCGGGCCACTCAGCTAGTATTTTATTGTTTTTTGTTACAATAGATGCTAAAAGGGCATTAATATAAAAAATGTAAAAAAAAAAAAAAAAAGAAGCATCTTTTCAATGTAGGAAAAAAAAATCTGAATGTCTTTAAATCACTCAAAAGGATAGATGCTTTTACTCATATACGCGCACTCGAAGTAATACTTCTGAAATTTCTATTTTATGACTTATAAAATGTGCTAAAGTTTAGTACTTTCAATTAAAAAAAATTTGGCGTTTTTGTTAGTGGCACTGTCAGCCCCGCTTACACGAATACTGTCGGTTGCAAGAAATATTATTCGATTAAACGGGATATTCGATTAAGCTGGAATCTTTAACATTACGTCTATGGCATCGGTTCCAAGATATTTTATTCGTATAAGCAGGGTATTCGTTTATCCATTACCCGATTGAGCGGGGACAACAGTACAGTCGAGCCCGCTTAATGGAATAGCCAATTTGTCACGTAAAATTATTCTAATAAGCGGGATATTCCATTATCCGGGATTCCATCCACACGACGTTCCAACTTGCATTTAAACCAAGAAAGCATTTAAATTTACCTTAACCACAAGTATATTCATCAACAAGTATATAACGATTAACTTCAGACATATTAATTAATGGTAATTTAAATGTATTAATTAATAATACTTTAAACATATTAAAAATTTAGAAATTCAATTAAAAATGAACTTATTAAATGACCAGGAACGTTACAAGCCCGTTTCTCAGCAAACCAGCGAAGGAGAGCAGCATCTTCAACTTCTGATTCTTTACCTGTGTATTTTCTCTTTTGATTAAGGTTTTTGTTTAATTTTCCAGTCGTTTAGAATTTGTTCTTCATTTTTCAACAATTTCGAAACTTGAGATTGCGATATCTCGAACTTTTTTTCAAGTTGTAACTGCGTACATTTACATTAGCATTTGAATATTCAATAAAATTCACTTTTTCTTTCAAATAAGTACGATCTTTTCGCTTAGAAGACATTATGAAAAGACAAGCACATGCACAGCCGAAGCAAAATTGGAAAATGATTTCAGAACATCAAAGTAGACTTATCGTTGCGCTTCTCGGAACAGATTCGTCACAGCCTCGTCTTCTTCCCCGGTCCTTTACACCTGTTGGTTTGCCCATTACTCCTTTATTCTCTTATCTCTCCTTTGGGTCCCTAGCGTATCTCAACTCTATGGTCCCTAGAGGTAAAGCTTATTCGAAACTTATTGCTCATTCTCTGAAGCAGAAGGAACGATACACAGTGGGGGCGACAAACAGTATACAACACTAGGGAAACATTCCTTTCAAATTCCAGGAATCGCTTTCTTGCCCCTGCACCCTTTCAA